>WEKX01014289.1:373746-468196 GCA_013390025.1 Pitta sordida
CGAACTCTGGTGAAATGTTCTTTGCATTTCCCAGAGCTCAGGCAATCCCAAAACCTGAATGTCTTTTCCACGAGGCCAAGCCATGGGGCAGCTGGAGACCCACCAAAGGAACTCTGCCTCCATCTTTCCCTGCCCACAGCTCCTTGGACCTGATCCAGCTGCTCTGCAAAGCCTTTGGCTTTGGCTGGGAGGTACAAGTTTCTTTGCTTAGTGCACAATGAGTCTCACTCAGTTGTGTAAAATCAGAGAATGGAGTACAGGAGGCTTTTCATTTTTCTCCTTGAGAAAGAGTGAAGATAATATTGAATATTGAAATGAAAAAAGGGCTTGCTATTTGACAGCATTAAATCACTACATTTGGTTGCAGGAGACTAAGGAATTATTTTAATATTACTTCCATTTGCATACGTTCCTCCAAAATCCTCTTGCTGAAGCACACAGTTTGAGGGGAGAAGCTGAACCATTTAATCATTTAATAAAGCAGCTCTTGCCGTGTATTTGTTATAGTCATGGGTTTTACACACCGGAGGATCTCAGTGGGACACAAAGAACATGATCCAGAAGGGAAAAGTTCGACCTCTTTCCAGCTACACTAAACCATGTTTGCTCCTTAAAAATCTTCATGTTCTTTAACTGTGGGACTTGGGGCTCCCTGGATGAGGAGTTCCATGGAATTCCCACCCCATCCTTGTGTTGTGATAGAAACCATGCTTGTCTGGGAACTGTGATTTAAGGTAGCAAGTGGAAGTAGGGCTGTACACACCTGAGTGGGAAATGTGAAATAACTCCCCAGACTTGTGCAGTTTTTTTCTGGAGGGATCTTCCTTCATCCAGTAACTTTGTTTGCATCTGACACCAGACACCACTGTGAGTGTCTCACGTACAAATCCACAGGCAGGCGTGCCCAGAGGTTGCAGTTCCCCAGCACCAAGGGGAAGGGGCTTTGAAGGCTGGGGCTTCACTCTTGAAGCTCCCAGCTGTGCAGGAGAGAGGTTTTTACTAAAACTTGCTGTTCTGGGGAGGTTGGTGGTTGTTCCCAGGGAGGGAGCACTGTCACCACTGAGCAGTGGCAGGAGATGTGTCCCAAGGGGGCTAGGCTCACTACAAAGCCTGCACAGGAAAGATTTGTCTCTCCCTGGGAAGATTCCCTGGGATGAATCCCGATGACTTCAAATCTGCTGAAATTAAAATTTAAATAAAGAGTTGGCTTGGGTATTTTTTTCCTCCTTTAACTGTTAGCTCTGTGAATTCAACAGAGAAAGCCACTCAGTGGCCTTTTTGCCTTGAGCATCCTCAGCACAAAGATTTAGTGTTTGGAATTTCAAATTATGATTTGATGATTTTCCATGTGCCACAACAGATATCGTTCTCTCTCCCAGAGCTGCGGGAGCTGGAAAAAACAAAACAAAACACCAACCCAAGGAAAAAGCAGGAGGGTTAAACAAACAAATCTCAGCGTGCAGAACTTGAGCTTTTTAAGGAGCAGGCACATCATTCCAAGGACTGTGGTCTTAGCAGTGTATGACCCCTAGCAAGCAAAAGCAGTAGATCATTGAATTAAAAAAGAGCCATTTTCCAGAATGCAATTGCACCTCAAGGGCAAATAAATACCTTCTTGCTGCTTAGATTGGTAGCATTCCTTCCCATAACTGAAGCATCAGGAATAATTATGCTAAAAGACACTTAAGGTTGTAGAGAAAACACATATTGCATTTTATGATGCTCTTGCTGGGCTCCTTGTGTAACATGAGAGAGATTCTGTTAACGCTGCTGCTGGGTCGGTGTAGAGTTACATCCCCGTGTTGGTCTGAGCTGCATTGTGCAGCTCTCCTCACTTTTTATAGCTCTATTAATGGCTTTCCAAAACTGTGGGCTAAAGGAGTATTAAAATGTCTTGGCAGTGTACAGTTGCTCAATCTTTTTACTGCGGGATTACAGATACCTTGTTTCTATTTGATTTTGATTGCTTGCTTGGCCTAGATTCCCCGCTAGCATTTGGTACGACTGAATAATTTTTAGTTGTACTTTCTTGCCATGCTTTTATGCTAATCTGCTGATGTTTTGCAGCCACAGCATTGCCAGTCAGTGCTGCAGCCCGCAGTCTTTATCCTTTACTGGGTTTTTAAAAGGGTATTTTATTGCCTGTCATTACCATTCATTGTGGCTTTATGGACTGTGCCCGCGCTCTCCCGGCGCTGCGGCTGCCGCTGGCTCCCACCGCATCTCCCGCCGCCTTTGTTCTGCCCAGCGCAAGTTTGGTGCCCTCTGCAGAGTCTGGGACCCCCCTTCGGAGCTCACGGTGTCCTTCCAGCTCCCGAATGTCGCCCTGGTTCCAACACAACGCCTGTTTTCCCCCCAATATCCCCGGCCGTTTCCCAGGGAAAATGTTAAATACGGGATGTGTGATGCGTGTGATGCAGGAGCTCTGGTACCTCTCGAGCCGTTTTTATTATGCTAATGCACATTCGAAGGAAACGCCAATGTTTCATTCGCATGACATAACTAAATTAATAATTATTTATTAAGAGCACATTAAATTTCTCATGCCCTGCCTACGACTATTTCTCAGTTTTATTTAATAACGTGTGGGTACGAGGCCAAATTAAACCTGTAACTGCAAACTGCAAACCCATTCCCTCAAACTGGTGGCTCGCATAAATAAAATTATTGCAACTCTAAATAAATATTGCAACTCTAATTGAAATTATTGTACCTTGAGGACGGTCTTAAAACTCAATGCTCGCCTTCTTTCAGCTTTAGTAGGCAACAATTTTGGAGAATTCCTTTTAGTTGGAGGTGCTGTGGGGACCCTGTGATGGTCTGAGACCATGGAGAGTAGGGAAGGCTGGAGATTTCCTGGTTTGGAGTTAATTAGACTTGAAGAGAGGTATTTATGTATGAATCCAAATATGCATTAATCTCTGCCTGACTACTCAGCAAAAGGAAAATGGATAGTTTCCTGTAGCAACACTTAAATGTTTTGATTGGTGTTTTTAAAGTAACTAAATCATTCACTCTGTACTTTTTCGTGAAGTGATTTATAACCTTAAAATGCAGAGTAATTTCAAGGCAGGGCGGTGTGTTACGCGGGGGGAGCAGGAGCTGTGCTGTGAGAGCCCCTTTCCCTGCCTGAGGACCTGCAGTGGCTGGTGACAAGTTCCCTCCCCCGAGCTGCAGACACACATTTTGAAAAGCCTGGAACGCTGGCTTCAGTGGGAGCTGAGTGCTCGACCCCTCCCAGGATTGGACCTCAAATACTTATCTGTAGGAGCTTTCCATTATTCATTCTACAAATGAAACTGGTTGTAATGTAAATTATAGAACGAATCTTTCTACGGCTTAAGATCCTGTAACTTAAACCTCCTAGGCTGCTTATCTGCCTTCTGCCACCTACCTACAGTTTATCCAGTGCACTTGGCATTCTTGATTGTTCTGTGCATATAAATTTCAATCATACCCACAGGGTCCCTCTATTCTACAAGAGCCTGCATTGTGAGCAATTTAGCTGAGAACCACTCTGCCCAAACACTGAGGGAGACATTGGCTCCTGGGAAAAGCAGACCCCTTGGGAAGTGCCGTGCATATTCCTCACATAACGCTGTAATAAGGCAATTGTATTGAAATTTAAAAAAAAAAAAAAAAAAAGAGATTGAGAGATTTATCTCCCCTTTCAGTCACAGGGTATCAGGGAGCTGTCCGGGAGCCTCTAAGCGAAGCAATCCCACGTATGCAAAACCAGCCGGCTCGGGAAGTCGGGCTGATTGGCTGACGAGGGCTTGATACCTTCTACGAAAGTCATTAGAATTTTTCCTTATCTCGACAGAATAACTTTGCACTGTAATAATCTTGTTATAGCCCAGTTGTTGTATCCCTCTGCCAGGCAGGTGACGCACAATGCCTGCCTCTGTGATTCTGTGCCTGCCTTTCATCCCGCTCGCTGGACAGTCCCCAGCCAGCCCCTTCCACCAGTGCCTCCAAAACACCCCCGATGCTGCTGCAGATACCCCTGTGCCGTGGTAAGGAGAGAGAAACGGCACTGTAGACCCCACAGAGCCCTGGCGTGGAGTGGGTTAACTGGAGACCTGAGCAGCAAGGACAGTGTAAAGGAAGCCTTTGTGGGAGCGGTGCTTTCCAAGGCAGGCACAGGGAGCGCTGCCCTCCCCCTGCACTCACTTTCTGCCATCGGTGTTAGGGAACAGGAGGGGACATGGAGAAGATCAGGGAAATGAGGTCTGTGTGGGTAGGGTGAAAGTGGAAAGAGCCTCGAAAGCCTTGTGGTGCATGAGAAAGCCTGAGGAGATGGGAAAGGTGCCATTTGTGTGGTTACGGAATCACAGAATGGTTTGGGTTGGAAGGGACCTTAAAGGTCATCTCATTCCAACCCCCTGCCATGAGCAGAGACACCTTCCACTATCCCAGGTGGCTCCAGCCTGGTCCTGAGCTACTCCAGGGATCCAGGGGCAGCCGCAGCTTCTCTGGGAAACCTGTGCCAGGGCCTCCCCACCCTCGCAGGGAAGGATTTGTCCCTGATACCTAATCAAAACCTACTCTCTTTCAGTTTAAAGCCATTCCTCCTTGTCCTGTCACTCCATGCCAGGACTGTGATTTGGAGCAGCCGTTTAAGTCTCCCAGACAGACATGCTCTTTTCAAGTGAAGCCTGAGAAGCTTTGACATTTCTGATTGCATTAAACTCCGTGTAAAAAACCCACCTGTGAGTAACAGAACCATTGCTCCTGTGATTTACCATCATGTGGTACCTGGTAGCAGCACAGTGAGAGCAGAGCAGTTTGTTTGGAGAGACCACGGGGGATCCACAGCAGGAACTGTCTCAGGACACTGTCCCATTCAATCTTCATGGAAACTAAAAGACATATTCAGTTATTCCTAGCAATATTGAAAAACAACAAGAAGGATTATGCTGAAAATCTATTGCAAGTGATTTCCCTTAATAAAGTTAAGGAGATTTCGCTCTGTAATACTCATCATGTTCTTCCTGAAGCTCATTCCATTATCTTCCTCACTAGTTATTCCATGAAGCTTTCCTAATATTGATGAGATAAAGAGTTTTGCCTCAGGTATGGAGGGGAGCATTTTAGGGAGCACAGCAGGGAGCTGGTGTGCCCTGCTGACAGCACAGGAGAAGAGGATGGGAAATGTGTTTGCCAGTTTAGCAAATGAATAAAAATGCAGTTAACTTGTTGTAATGGTCCTTCCCAAGTCTGAACTGAAAATGTTTTGTCGACAAAATGAAACTCAAAACAATCGGAAATGCTTTTGGAGTCAAAACTGGAAGTAGTTCACTATTAAATAAAATGTCTGAATTGGACGTAGGACAACAGACAGAATGACAGGGAGGAGATTTCGAGGAATGATGATAGTGGTCTCCTCTAACCCAGCAGACTTTGATGGGAAGTTCTCTCACGGCAGGAATTGGATCATTCAAAGGCCTCTGTCTGCAGAAATCAGAGATAGCAGGTCAAGCAGAGGAACTGAACTGGAACCAGCCAGTGTCCTCACAAGAAAGCTCTGGAGCATTTCTGGGCTGGATAGTCCATCCTGTGAGTTCCACATCACAGATAATACATGGAGAAAGTGTGGGCGGCTTTCTGGCATGAGGGTGCCATGTTTGCTCAGGAGAACTGGCCTGTCTGTGTCCGAATACACGAGGATTCGTTATGTTAACAGAGGTTGGGAAGATGTCTCACAGAGTCTGTGCTCTCCCCTCATCCCTTCTGCTGTCAGCCCTCCCTCCTGGGGGGCTTGAGCTCAGCTGGAAGGAGCACTCTGCAGAAACAGAGACTTTGGGGATTTTTATGAAATAATTCTCTCCTTCGGCTTCACTTCGTCTTCTGCAGCAAAATGAGGAATACCCTTTGTCCTGACCTATCCATTTAGGCACAGATGATTTTTGCATGTATTTAAGAGAGGAGCTTTTTAAATCAAACTTTAGGGAGACATCAATGTGTTGTGTTTTAGCTGTCATCTGTAATAATCCCTGGGCACACCAGGTAGGCTGTCCCAGTGTGGGACATCTTACACACAAGTCATAAAAGAAAGTCCTTATCTGAAGAAGCTAGTGGTCAAAAAATTAAAGGGGAAAACTAAAACAGAAATAAAAAGGAAGAAAGCTCTGTATAAAGCTGCATATTCCACACAGTCACACGTGGGAATTCAGATCCATTGATCAACTGAGCTACGGATGTTGGGTGGCTCCTGGAGGCTCTGGTGATTCCAATAACCCAAGTCCTTGCTTCAAGCCCCATTCCACATTTAAGTGCTCCATGCTTGGTCACTTCTCTCTCTAACAAGTAGAATAATGAGTATTTCTTGAGCACCACCCCTGTCCAGCTGTACCCTGCTGCTGTGGAATTCACTGGGAGAACTCCTGGCTTCCCATGAAGCTCGAGCACGGCCAGCACATATTGAAAACACAAGGTGGTAGTAATTGCATCTATTTCTTTGCTGCACAATGTCTGTGTAGAACTTTCCTCTGCCTTTGCCCCAAGAGCTACAATATGTCTTAAAATCAATGAAGTCGATACCTTTAAAAAAGATTTGTTGATGTTTGGACTACACATAAAATTAGATCACCTGATTAACGCCCCAACAATGTGACAACCTCTTTGCATTATGGTATGTGAAGCCCTTCCTCATTCACCCACTTACAAATAACTGTATCTTGGAATAATAAAGACCAAAAATTACAGCTGAAAGAATAGTTATTGACTCACAGAAATAAACTGCAAACCGCTCCCATTGTGCTCCCCTTCCATACGCATTGTGTTGTCATTTATTCACGTCCTTCCCCACCCTGGGTGTCAGAGCACTTAACAAAGAGACACTTAACGAGCGAACAATGCAGTCCCTCCGTGGGGTTTGTGTGGTGACTGCTCTGCTGTAAATAACAGCCCATCATAACCGGCCCCTTGGCTTGGCAGCTCCTGGGAGGAACAGTGATGGACACGCTGTGGAGTGAGGAATCATCTCCTCCTCTGGGGCTCGTGGCCACGTGAGTTACCTCTGCGGGCTCCAAAAGTTTAATTGTGCTTACAAATGTTGCATTTGCAGATTTGGTTGTCTTTTAAAGGATTTATAGAAGTGGTAGGAATTGTTTCTAAATTTTTCCTGGTTTCAGCTTCTTCCCCAGACTCCCCCACATTGTCTTCTCAATGGGAAAAAAAAAATCACAAAAACATAAAAGCTGGAGAGGGACTTTTGGCAAGGACATGGAGTGGTGGGAAATGGAGGAATAGCTTTAAACTAAAAGAATGTATTTTGTGTAGTTTTGGTATTGGGAATAAATTCTTTACTGCAAGGGTGGTTTTTACATACCGATGCCTTCAGAGACATTGTCCTTGCTTTGTGTTAACATCAGGAGCAATTTGGCTTCAAAATTCTCCATAATTTCCCTCCCTACAGCCATACACTTGCCACAACACCTGAGGAGTCTCTTCTCCAGTGTTTTTTGGCTCTGGGAATATTTCTGGGATTGAAGTACCAGCAAGTGGAGATATTTTGCCTTCAGATTGGGTTGTCTGTACTGCTTGGCTTAATTAGATCTACGTGCCATCCTACAGACTTTTGTACCATGTTATTGCACTTCCATAGATTCACCTCTCAGTAGATTGGGTTTAATTGCTGTGCAATGTCTCCAAGTTCAGTTATGATCAAATGTTCTTCCTCATATTTTAATTACAGTTACAAACCTGTGGTCCCTATGAACTCAGTGTTGACAATATTTTCCTTCTGAAGTAGCTCCCATTTCCTTTGTGTCTCCGTAGTGAGAGACTTCACTCCATTCCTCTTGGAAATAATCATTTCTGCCCCCTCCCCCCAACTTTTCAATCATGTCAAGGTATATTATTTTTTAAAGCCTTGATAAGAAGCTGTTTTATTATTCTTCAGATGAGTAATCAGAGTCACTGGAGACTGGTGGGTGAAACAGAATGGAATAACATGCTGAGATGGAGCCTTTGGGGAGAGAACAAAGCAACTGGTAGTTGGCTGCATTATCCCAGTTTGCCTGTTAGGTGGGAGGAGCTGCCAGGCACGGGGATGCTGAGAGAGGCACATGGCACCTGGAGGTGGCAGTGGTGTAAACTGGAATAGGGACAGCCTCGTTCATGGTGTGTTTAGTGGGAAACCAGGAAAAGGAAGGAAGGAGAAGAAAATTTGAAAGAGGTTGGAAGTTGGACCTCCAGAAGTACTTCATACCTCAGGCACTTTACCGCAAGAGACTTGGTGTTTGTTTTGTTTGTTTCCTCCTCTCTTTTTGTAAATTCAAATGGAAGATTCTTCTCACACCCTCGTATCTTGAATCAGGGGTCAGTATGTTCACAAGAAACACTCGTTTCGCTGGCTTTGAGGATACCCACACAATTAAAGCACTGACCTTGAGCAGCCCTCTCGTTTTGAAGGGACTGTTTCCCTCAGATTTAATTTCATTTCATCACAGCAACACCCTGTTGAGTGAAGGAAGAAAAGAAGACAATTTCATTTGCTTCCACTCTGTATGAAAATGAATAGAATGCTTAAAAATTGAGGGTTTGTAATTAAGTTCTCTAATATCAAGAGAAACAAATACCTCTGTGAAATGTGTGCTGACCCTGAGTGGAAAACATCAATTCTGTTAGATAATGTGTGGACACACATACAGATATTTGTGTATCTTCATGTACACTCAGACTCACACCCTTCTGAATGTTTTCTGCTGAATATTGCCCTTCACAAGCCCATCTCTGCCCAGGAGCCCCTCACAGACCTGGCTTTTGGAGAAGTCACTCAGATGGATCATCCTGGTGTTGTCCCCAGGAACAGCTGCTGTTTGATCATGTGGAGTCTGGAGCACAGTAAGGGTCACCTGCACCGGGGCTGCTGGAAGGAGAAAATGGAGCCTGGGGCAAATCCTGCCCTTGTTGGTGTGCAGCTGCACAGAATTGTGCTGCTGAAAGGGACAGTCTGGGTCTATGCGCTCCCGAGGGTGCTCTGAGCACCTGGGGGATCCTGCCCAGGGCGCTGGGCACAACAATTCAGAGAAAAATAACAGCTGACTCAAAGCTTTGCCTGCCTGGACTGCTGTCCTTGATTTTGCACGTTCCTGAAGATGAGCAGACTCAGCAAGGCTGGAGGTAGGAGCCGAGAAAAACTGAAATATTCACTGTAGGGAAACTTCAGATCAGCCTGTGCATGGGGCTGCCCCTGGGATTTAGTGGGCTGGTCCTCATCACTTAGGAAGGGATGTATTTGAAGTACAATTCTTGCTGCTGTTGGTGAATAGAATATGTCTGTGAGGGGACAGTTTGCTCCCTTAATTATCCGACATGTATGTCAGTAAGGGTGGGAATACTTAAGAGTATTTAACAAAACTCAGAGAATCTCAGTAGGGTATTTTTGTCTTGTTAAACACTTATTCCCTCCTTCCTCCCTGCGAGGCACACAGCAAGACTTGGAGAGTTCAGTATTCCTATAGTTCAGATGACAACTGAATTGCTCCTCTTGTTCCATCCAGGCTTAATTAGCATTTTCCTGTGCGTTTCCTTGTTCTCGCTGAAAAGTCTGAGATGAGAGTGAAGATCTTGAGGTAATTAAGTAATTATGAAATACCCACCTCTTTCTTTGAGTGCCCCAGGGAAATTTGCCAGCTCACTAACCTGTACTGTCCCTGCCTGTGTTGTCACCTGCCCTGTCACCTGTCCTGTCACCTGTCCTGTCACTGCCCGTGAGCTGTGGTCAGGCTGCAGGGTCAGGGTTGCTTTGATGGTCATCCCCAACTTACGTGTCCCTGAGAAGATCTCTGATGGGTCATGGACCATCTTCCTGAAGGGAATCAGTTCACAAATGAGGATCTAATGAGTTGTCCTTCCTGCTGCGTGAGGGCCATTCCTGGTGAACTTCTCTTGGTGACCTCTGGACGGGTGTGTGCCCAGGGCAGGCAGGAGAGCAGCAGACGGATCTGCTTTCTGGAGACTTTGTAAGCTTTGTAAACCCATTCCAAGGGCTCTGGCTGTGCCGTGCCCAGCTGGGATCACCTGGAGAAGAGAAGGGTCCAGAGAGACCCAATAGAACCATGAAATCACAGAGTGGTTTGGGCTCAAAGGGACCTTAAGGACCATCCAGTTCCACCCCCTGCCACAGGCAGGGACACCTCCCACCATCCCAGGTTGCTCCAAGCCCCATCCAACGTGGCTTTGGACACTTCCAGGGATGGGGCAGCCACATCCTCCAGAACCTGAAGGGGATCTGTAAGAAAGGCAGGGACAGACTTTTTAGTAGGATCTGTTGCAACAGAACAAGGGGGAATAGCTTTACTGAAGGAGGGTAGATTAAATTAGATATAGGGACAAAGTGTTTTACAATGAGCGTGGGGAGAATCTGTGGCAAACATGAACCTTTAAAAGGTCCTTCCAAAACAAACCACTCCATGATTCTGTGAAGTGGAGACTCAAAGCCCAGGCTGGTTCTCAGTCCAAGGAGGTTGGTGAGGAGCTGTGGGAATGTCGCTTGCCCAGCTTGGCATGAGACCTCAGGGGAATTGCCACTACATTGACANTCCAGAACCTGAAGGGGGTCTGTAAGAAAGGCAGGGACAGACTTTTTAGTAGGATCTGTTGCAACAGAACAAGGGGGAATAGCTTTACTGAAGGAGGGTAGATTAAATTAGATATAGGGACAAAGTGTTTTACAATGAGCGTGGGGAGAATCTGTGGCAACCCTCAACCTTTAAACGTTCCTTCCGAACCAAACCACTCCATGATTCTGTGAAGTGGAGACTCAAAGCCCAGGCTGGTTCTCAGTCCAAGGAGGTTGGTGTGGAGCTGTGGGAATGTCGCCTGCCCAGCTTGGCATGAGACCATGTTCCTCAGGGGAATTGCCACTACATTGACAAGAGGAAAGGTGGCCCTGGTACCAGGCTGGAATACGGCCCTTGAACAAGTTTTTGAAGGGTGATCCATTGCTCATCATCAATGATCATCAGTGAATCACCAGCTCAGGTGCTCCAGGGTGGTGCTACCCATGGATGGGAGTGTCCTCCTTGGACTGGACATCTCAGGATTTGCTCCCTGCTCCTGCGGTTGGCAGCCTGGGCACATTCCTGGCCCTTTTTATACCTCCCTACAAACACCGAAGTTACTGCTGCAGCTGAAAGACAGCCAAAACATCTGAAAGGCTCATTGTTTCCCGAGTAATATTTTCAATACAAATTGAGCTGAATGGTTCTTGAAAACAATTGTATATTAAACTCCAGCAAATATCCGTGCTGTTCAGGCCCACACAGGGCAATACAAGCTTGATAAAAGCACCATGAAAGGTTCTATTTTTGTTAGTGTCAGTGACCTTGCGAGGCTGTTTAAGCACTGCTCAATCTCCTGCTCAGGATGTATAAAATTAATATACCTAAGGGGGAGGATGTTATTAGGAGTTAGCTCGGAAATGCTACAGGAAATGCTGCAGATAGATGGCTGAAATTACCCTGTAGACATTGTTCAAACAGATCTGTGTTTAAAATTAAACTTACAAGAAAATCCTTTTACTAGTTAGTCACCAACGGAATAAGTATCTATTGATTGCATCTCCATTTGTTACATCTTAATAAAAGAAAGAGTTTTAAAACTACATAAAAGAACAAGGGGGGGAAGAGTGTTAGAAGTGTTATTAACATATTAAAAGATAACCACAATGGATATAATAAAATACATTATTCACGAGGCATGATAGCAAAACTCAGTGAGAGTGTCTTTGCCCCTGCACGTTCTTAACATCACTGAAAAGAATTATTTCTCTTCATCTCTTTCCTGCTGCCTCTGCTTTACCTCAAAAGCCATACATTATTCCCCCAATCTATTTCATTGAGCCAGATAATTATCTATGCATGGATGCTTTGGCATTAAAGACATCTCCCAGGAAGTACAACTTTCCCATTTATTTATTTTATTATATCTTGTTTTCAACAAAAGGGCTTAAAAAAAGGTGTGTGGGAGAAAGAAATAAGGATCAGTGTTTAAAACACAGCTAATGACATGCTAATGTGCCCAAATGAATATTGAAAGAACTCAAACATTGCTTTGAAATTAATTATACCACTCCCTTTGTCCTGTGGAAATGGGAGATTAAAACCTGCACGGAGATGTTTACTATGTTTAATTTTCAATTGTTTCTTTGATGTAACAGATAGAAAGGTTTGCACCTGCAAAGTAAAAAGGCTGTGAACAGATTGCAAACATTCTGCAAACACTTCATCAAGAATTTTAGTTGTCAGCCTCCCCAAGCACAAGGGAGCCTTGATGATATCTTTGTGTGCCTTTGACTCCTTTTGATTAATAAATGCAAACAAATTTTGCTCAGTAACCTCTGGTTGCAATCCATGCATGACAATTAGGGACAACCTCTGGAGAAGGGAGGCACTGAAGGCTGTTCTCCCTTCCTCTCCTACACAATAAATAGTTGATCTTTAATGCTTTTTGACAATTAGAGAATGAAATCTTTTGTAGTCGTGCAGTCCTGGCTACTCTTCATTATTCTGCTCTCAGCAGTGACAGATCTGTGTTGTTGTGGCATTACAGTGGTTTGGGGGGATGAGCTAATATTTTTTTCCCTTCCTTTTCCTAATGCTACTTCATCCCAGTATTGAAACCTGGAGTGCAAATACTGGGTTTTTTTTTTCTTTATTTTTTTTAACTGAGCAGCCTGTGAGTTTCATCCACACGATGGATTTGAGGAGGAGCTGTTCAAAACTTGCATAAAACTCAAGTAAATTATTGCCTGACTTTGTGAGTCCACCTCAAAAGCAGAATTACTGTAAAACTCTTTTAAAATGGGGGGAGAAGTCGCTGGCACCTTGGGCAGGCAGCAGAAGCTCCTTTTCCCAGGTCAGTTCTGTGGTACCAGGGACAGAGATCGACTTTTATAAAGGATTGAACTCAGTTGCCATCACATGCCATGCTGGCCTGATCTCTTTCTCTGATAGTTTAACTGATTTTCTTGACAAAGAAAATGCAATAGGTCTCATCTTTATGGACTTCAGTGAAGCATTTGATGCAGCACCACATGGGAAATTGTCAGGGAAAACAGAGGCGGTGGAGATCAGTAGAAAACCTGAAAGGCTGATAAGGGACAAGCCACAGGTGGAAATGAAACCAGATTGCATCTACAGGAAACACATCCCGTTAGGAGGAGGTTACCCAGAGCATTCCCCAAACTCTGGGCTTGACACTATCTTGTGCAATATTCCCAGGATTCCCCTGGGGAGGGGGACTCTGCGCTAACAGAGTTTGGAGATAGCACAAAATGGAAAACAGCATCAGGACAAGAACCTGCTGTGTTGTGTACACGGGATTTGGGACTGGAGTAGCAGAAAGGGATGAGATGGAGCATCTGCCCCTAGGGACAAGCCGTGGTGATTTCTGGGATGAGCTGAGGCTCACAGGTCTGGGACACGGAGGTGGAAGAACAACTGAGCCTTACCCAGCAAGCGCAGAGGATTCTGAGCCATGATGGGGTGCTGTGAAGGTGTTTCAAGCAGCACTAGGGATATTTTCCTGTCTGTGGCCATCCTGCTGAGCTGCCACGTGTGGCTCGGATCCTGCTCGGTGCTGGGAGATGAGATTTCAGGAGAGGGGACAAGAGCCTGGATCATTTAGGCCAGCAGAGTAAATGCTGAGATAGGATCTCATTGCTCACTGATAAATGTCAAGGGAACACACACAAGTGAGGGGAAAAGAGCTAAGGGACAATGCTGACACTAAAACAAATGGATATGGAGTGAGCATTAACAAATTTTCTCATCCTACTTGGATTCCCAGCCTGGGAACATTCCCAGGGGCTCAGGGGTAACAGTCTGAGGGGAGTAGGGAGAAGTGACTGGTTACTAGTCAAGACTAACTACATTAGGGTGGCACAGGGAATAAACACCTTCCAGGGCTTTTCCTCCACCTCAGAATTACCTCCTGCAGCCACACCATTTCCAGGGCTGAGCTGCTGCAGATGTGGCTGTTCCTGCACATCCCAAGGCAGGACATGTCCCGAGTCCCACGCTAACACAGCCCTCAAAAACTCCCAGTTCTCTCTTTTCATTCTTTTTTTTTTTTAAAAAAAAAAAGGAAAGCCTAATACCTGCAACATTTGCCAGAGTCCCAGGGCAGCAGCAACACCTGCTGAGAGCCCTCTGTATCTCACAGATATTTAGAATAACTCCATCTCCAGTAACTCTGAATATTCCCCTACCTTCCAGGTAACAGTGGGCAGACAATTCCCTAGACCTCTGTAGGGATTAGGGTTTTAAATGAGACTGACAGTTTACATCAGGTAAATATTAATGTACAAATGGGCTGAAAGCCAAAAGGGCAGCATAATTTTCTAAAGGTGAAGCATCAACAGTTTTCCCAAGTTCCCCAGATCTGTAATGATGAGTCACAGGGAATTCAAGCATGGAAGAGCAGTTGTTTAGTACGCAGAACTGAAAATTCAACTGGAAAAGGTTTTCCAGAATATTAGAGGTGCTGAGGTGGGAGATTGAAGTCACCAGTCCCCATCCTACTATCTCAAAGCAAAGCCAGTATCTCAGTACAGTTCCTCCTCTGTTTTCCTGGTAAATCCCGAGATAAGGAACACCTACAATGGGTGGGAAATGTTTCTATAATTAGATTCAAAAAAGATTCTATAAAAAGATTCAAAACTATGCTCATTACAAATTTTCCTTCACATTTGCTTAGTTCTCTTAACTATTATTGATGTCCTCCATCTCCATACCGTGTCACAGCCCAGGTCCCTGGTCCATAATATGGATACACAGACCAGCAGCTCCTCTGGCATTTTCCTGCAAGGGAACTGGTGCCTGGAGAAGGGACCTGGAGACAGTGCCCAGGAATGTTCCTGGGGGATGTGTGCTCAGGATGTTCGGGGTTTTATCATCCAGTTCATGTGTCCAGTCCTTTACATCCAACTCTTAATAATGCCCGGTTTAGCAGAGTTGGGGCAGATGTATTTATTCTCTGTTATTTAATACACAGGTAACAACTGCTGGGGCATTTAATGAGTTCTTAAAAAAAAAAAAAAGAAATCAAATCCACTGAGAACCACACATTCTCACACACCTCCAGCCTTATTTCATGCACTTAATGGACTCCAGCCTATGCTCTGGTACTATGCTCATTACTATCACTGCAGCGTTTTTACTGCTTCTTTTTATTTGCTCAATCATTTCACAGTCCACTTGTTCGGGTTTGGTCAGGTGGGCTATAAAATATTCCTGTAACAAGTTTAATCTGTGCAACATCTCCGGCCTCCATCTGTAACGACTTTGTACCAGTGCAGCTTTGTCCCAAATCACCTCTTTCAAGAACTAACAAATCTTCTTTGCAGAAAAACCCACACCCCAAACAAACACACACCTCCTTCCCAGCAGCTCCCAAGCACCAACAGTGTTTAATGCACTTGGCTATGCTGTCCCCATTAGAAAGATTTCATTCAACATTTTCTCAATTTGAATAAATGGAAGCTTTTAGTGGCTGAGTACCAATTCACCAGACTGCCTGTCCGTGATTTCGGGCTGCTCTCAGGACTGCTGTTTTGGGGGTTGTGTGTGGTATTGCCCCCTTGCAGTTCTGTTCTGTGGAAGAGCTGCCTAAGCAAGAGCAGGAAAAGCCAGGCTGAAATCCTCGGGGGGGTTCGTTTGGCAGGACTGACCCCCCATGGGATGGCTGTGAGGGCAGGCTGAGGGAGCTGCCACTGAGGGGTGGTGGTTGTTGTTGTTGTTGTTTCTGCTGCAGCTGCAGGAAAGGGCTGCCTGGTGTCCTGTGCGTGTGTGGGGCAGGGCATGGCATGAGATTTCCCCCACTCAGGGGCATCTGCCATAACTTCTGTCTCTGTCTGACAGGGAGGGAGGTCAGTGGTGAGTGCGGGATGCAGGGCTGATGAGGAGGAGGGATATGACCATCTGCCCAGGACTTGGGCTTGGGTGATCCATGGAGGTCTGTTCCAGATCAAGATATTCTAGGATTCTATGATGTGTGCTCTGGAGCTTCCAGGCACTCCTCCGGATCCACTCCCCAGTGCTGAAAGCTCCCTGTGCATCTACTCCAGCTGCCCTGTTGGAGTGACATCTACGTCCAAGACACAGCTAAGGAATGTTGGAAAGGGCTAAGCATTGGAAGGGACTGTCCAGGGAGGTTTGGATTCCCCTTCCCTGGAGGTGTTCAGGGAATGACTGGACGTGGCACTCCGTGCTCTAGTCTGGGTGACAAGGTGGGGATCAGTCAAAGGTTGGACTCCATGATCTTGGATGTCTTTCCCAACCTCGGTGATTCTGGGATTCTGTGAATATTTTGCCCAGACCAGCTCTAGTGCTCACGAGTCAATCAAGGCCTCGGAGAACTGTGCCAGACTCAGGTACTTTCTGAAGGTTCTTGTTTGCTCTTCAGGCTCTGAACCTTTTAGTGGACACGGATCCCCCTGTATTCACCTGTGAGATGAGAAACGTGAGATTGAGTGACTGGTGTGTGAGGGATCTGTGGTGGAGTCGCTCCCCCCAGACCTGTGACAGGAGGAGGATGTTTGTGCAGGTTGGACGTGTCACAGGACTCACTCCTGCCCTGTGGCACCATTTGAGAAGGAAGATTTCAGCACCTTTCTCTAACACGCTGCAGGTCTGCCCTTGGTGAGGATGAGCAGTGGAAAGTCCTAAACCTGCAGCAGTTTTAAACCCAGAAAGTTCCTTGGCTCCGTGTCCTGCATTCAAACATCTCCTGTTCCCAGGAGCTCCAGCCTGTGGAGCCGGCAGCTCCCGTTGGACTGGCTCATTGATTTACTCCGTGGTGTAACTCCAGGGACTGGTTGCAGCATGGGGAGGGTTATGCTGCAATCCTTCTCTGCCTGACTCCTCCTGCCTGGCTCCCATTATCTCTGTCTGTCCGACCAGTCAAAATCACTTTCCGGCCCTTTCCCACAGGTAAACATCATCTCCAGCCCGTGATGCATTTTGTATCTCTCCAGAAAGTAATACCTATAGAAGTCAGCACTTCAGTGATTTATGTAATTAAAATGTGATGGATCAAGCCATTAAAATTCACTAGTGCTGGTACACGTGTTCACAAGTACACAACTTGTCTCCAGCTGTGCCTGCCCCATCGTCCCACGGTGACCTTGCTTTATTACTTAAGCTTTTACTCTGTATCAGAAAATTATGAATAGCAGAACAAACTGAAGAGTGGAATTAAAAAAACAGGAGTGCCTGGTATATTTTTCTGCTTGTGTTTACTTTGTCACTTCAGAATGACAGGCTTGAAATTCCTGCGTGATCTTCAACATGTTCTAAAAATGACAGCTACTATAATTCAAATTTACTGCTGCATTTTTTTTACTAGTAATGAAGTTGTAAATGCAGCATTTCTTTCATTACCTATTCATTAAAGATATGACATGAAAACAGAGTTACCATGGAAATGGCTCTGTGAATTCTGAGTACATAATAAGAATTTCATTGTTTACACTACAGCACAGATAACTGATGGGTGTTGTTGTTGCTGGTAAAGTCTTATTTAGCCTCGGGAATGCTTGTGAGGGGAAAAAGGTTGGGCAATTGGTCTTCCACTAAGTGCCTGCACACAAGCAAAGCTCTGTAAAATCATCAGTGGAAAAGAGTGTTATGATGAAAAGCACTGAATATGTTGGGAGCTTTAAATCTTTGAGCATCATTTGGAGCTGCATATTTAAACACTCAAAGTAGAGAGAGCCTAGTTGGGGTGTTACTAATAGTCTCATTGCAGAGCTGATGCCTACACAGCTCATATAAATAAACTGGCACACAGAGAATTCAGGAGTTTTTACACTTCAGCTGAAAACCGTAGGTTTTAGTAGCAGGGAAGCATCAGATTTAATAAATAACAATGTCACAACTTTTCCAAAAGGTAAAAGCGGTAGAAGCCTTGATTTTGCACCAGTTGCCATTTGAAATACGGGAAATCAGGAGCTGTGTCCTCTGAAGTGACTGCCCTTTTGTGCTACCCTGCCCCTCTGGAATGGGTCTGGTTTTATATGTGATGGGACTGGGGACATTCTTAGGTACCCAAATCCCTCGGTGACACCTCCACAGCTGCAGCTGGGGTGACCATCACCTGCACTTTTTCTGGTAAAAAGGTTTTAATCCTGTTCTGCAAAGCTCTACAAAACCCATGGAAAATGCTTGAGCTCAGCTAAGAATCAGTGAGTCAGGATTGTCACTTATGCCCCCAAACCCTGAATGTTTCTCATTTGCAACCCAGTTCATTCCTGGGAATGAGCCATAAAGAGGAGCATTATAGATACTGTGTTATAAAACAGAGTGATAATGAGATCTCTTTTGTGCCTTAAATAAACATTTAACTGTTCCTAGTTTTAAGTAATAAAATATGTACATCTGCACAAAGATGAGGAGTCTGGATTTGACCAGGCATGTCCTGAGTCCTCTGGTGCCCGTGGCAAGATTCGTGTTGGTGATAAAGGCGCTGAGTTGGGGTGTTTGATGTTTGCTCTCCCGTTCCAGAGTCATTTGCACTAGGCAGAACTAATCACTCCTAATTGCAGTTGACTGGCAGAGTGACAGTAATGACATCTCTGCAGCAGCCTCTGTGTTCATCTTCCCATGTCCTTTGCAGGAGGACTCTTTGCTCCCACATCTTCCAGCTGGTGTAGGTGGGAGGAAGGGCCATCCCAGTGACCCACATGGCAGTGACAGGTACAGGTGTTCCCATTCCCAGCCCTGAGCTGGGAGCTCATGCTGACTCTCATTTTTGGTCAGTTTGGGGAAAAACCAGATCTGGCAGGAGTCAGACAGAACAGGTTAAACAGTGGGACTGTCAAGGGCATGGGATGGGTCACCTCCCTGCCAAGAACTCAAGTGCTTGTGCCCCGGGCTTGTGTGCCACCCTGCAGGGAGAACCACGTTAAGGGTCTCTCTGTGATTCATTTGGTACTGCCAGGGTTCGGAGGGACAGCCACAGACTGCAGTTATTATTCACAGTGTGAGTAATAATTTTGTAGGAAGGGATTAGTGTTGTTCCTCGACGCGTCTGAAATTACTTTAGGAGGAGCGACTTGGGCAGTGAGGGGACTAAGTGCAACTGCCACACATTCACCAGTAACTCATCATTTGCCTTGAGTGGGAAAGGGCAGCTAAAATCTGGATTGTCACCAGCTCCTCGTATGAAATGTCTTCCACCCTCAGTGATGTTGCTGTCCACGTGCTCACCTGGGTGCACATCCCACACCCCCTGGCACGTTGGGATGTGCTTTGGCTGTGGCTCAGCTCGGCAAAGTCACAGCATGTGGCACAAGAGGAGAACAGTTTTTATATCTTGCTGTTGATTACCAAATGAAATGCAACTCAAATTATTGGAGCTGCTCAGATTAATGTTCTTGGTAGCGTTTTAACTTTGCAGAGCATCTGCACCATATGTGATCCCACCAGTGTTTTGTGGGTTGAATCACTGCTGTGACAGAGCAAAGAAAAAATGTTTAAATCATATTTTCTGTTGGAACCAGTAGGCAGTGTTTTGCTTTTGGTAAAATTCGTGAGGCACAAAGAGAATAGTAAAATGAAAAATGAAATCTGTTTGAATAATGAGTGCACTGCCCATCATGTGAAACAGAGAGCCTTACACAGTAGGTTGCATTTTGGACCTAAATTATTTGTTTCGTTCTGCATTTTGGGTTTTTTTTTCACTGTTGCAAACTATTTGTACTGATTTTATACTTAGGGTCTTTTTTTTTTTTTTAATTATTAGCTAGAACAGCACAAAGACAGAAATGTTCTTTGTCTGCCTTCTAAATGGACTGATGTGTCACAACCCAAGACCTGTAGGAGCTCTGTCTTGGTCTGAAGACTTCACTGGCTCCTTGCATAGAGTTTTCCTCTGTTTGGTACCACAGAGAAGGAACAAGCAGGAATTTCAGCCCCCTCTGAAGCCTCTTGTAGGGTTTGGGACTTCCAACTGCTGCTGAAGGGTGCAGAGGTGTGAGCGCTGAATCAGTTATTCCACATCCCTGGAAGTGTTCAAGAGCAGGCTGGATGGGGTCTGGAGCAAACTGGACTGGTGGAAGGTGCTCCTGCCTATGGCAGTGGGGTGGAATGATGGAACTTAAGCTGTTCGGGAATTCTGGGATTCTGTGATCCACACTTGGCTTTTGCATGGGATCCACATGATCTCTGAGGCCCCTTCATGCTCCTCACCACTGAGAACTTGCTGCAGGATGTATCGATGGGACCAGGGGTACATAAATAACACAAGCATTGCATATTTTAACTGTATTTTGCAGGTTTGGGTTCTCCGGGCTTATTTTCTGCACAGCAGGGGCAATTTGCACATAATTTCTTTGCTGCTGGACTGTGAACATTTGTGCTACATGAAGTTAAGCAGCTGGTAGAAAACCCTCAGCAACAGAGTTTTACAAGAAGTGCTGACACATTTTAATTGGAGTGCTGGATGCCACGGGAGTGCTGTGCCATAAGCCTGGGTAGTCAGTGTATCTTATTTTGCAGCTTCCAATGTCCAAGCTACAGGGCACCACCACCTTTATTTTTAATGCAAATTATAGCTGATTTCCAACTGTTGAATTGCAGGTACCGGGAGCTTTGATTGCTCTTAAAACTCTTATTAGTAATTCGAAGAAATTGGTTATCTGAAGAGCAGGCAGATCCTTGCAGGCAGGGGATAAACACAATTGTTTGCTGTCAGGGCGGTTTGTTCTTTAAAAACATTTATTAAAAATGCTGGGAACCATGCTGGCTAAAAGTGTAGTTTGCAGTTTTCTGAGTGCTGTTTGCCTCTTTCAGAAAAATTCATTATTATAACAGAGTCACCCGGTGACTCTATTTGTGTAAAACAACAGACTCTCTGGAGATACCAGAGGGGTAACAAAACAAATGTACAATGTCCTGATAGAAATACAAGTATTGATCTGATGAATATTGCAGCCTAAAGACTACGCGTTATTAGGGTGTAATGAAATCTTGTTTTGCCTTCAGAGCTGTAGCTCTGCTGCTGGTCACTACAGCACTGAATTATTCAGGAATCACATCCTAGGCAAACTCCTTCGTTCTTTTTGTTCTTCTCTCCCATCCAAATGTTCTTTCCCGTCTCTAAATATTCCATAAATGCTCGAAATAAAGCCTTTCCCTCTTGCTTTTGCCTTGTGGAACAGAAGCTGAGGTTGTGGTGCATCAATACAGTAAATCTGGCACTGCGACTCTTGGTATTGGATCCAAAATGCCACAGGCAGGAGATGCAAAGTGCTGATTCAATACAAACCCACTCTCATAGTTCAGATTTATCTGAAAATTTTTGATAGATTATGGCATTCAGCTTTCTGCTGAGTCAGGTACTGTCTGTTCTCCTGCTGCTGAAATAACGTTGGCGAAAAACCAGCCTGAACTTCATCTCATCTGCTCTGGCTCCTTCCACAGAGACAGGACCCTGTGGCCACTCCTGTCGCAGACCCATTGGGGAATGCCAGGGCTGGGAAGGCTGGGAATCACCTCCTCTGGAGTGAAACCTCTTCTGTCACAGGCAAAAAAGGGGGTGAAGGTATTTGAGGTGTCATATCCAGTGTCAGAGACAACTTGTCCGTGGAGGAGCCATTCTGCTGTAGCCCTCTGGGATGTGTAGGTGGTTACGGTCAGCACAGAACCACAGAACATCCCGAGCTGCAAGGGACCCACAAGGATCATGGAAGTCCAGCTCCTGGCTCTGCACAGGACACCCCAACAATCCCACCAGGACCCTGAGAGAGTTGTCCAAATGCTCCTGGAGCTCTGACAGCCTTGGGCAGTGCCCACTGCCCTGGGGAGCCTGGGCAGTGCCCACCCACCCTCTGGAGGAAGAACAACCTTGTCCTGAGATCCAACCTGCCCCTGCCCTGACCCAACTCCAGGCCATTCCCTGGCTCCTGTCCCTGGTCCCCCCAGAGCAGAGATCAGGGCCTGCCCCTCCTCTGCCCCTTGTGAGGAACCTGTAGATTGAGATGGGCTCTCCCCTCAGTCTTCTCAGTGCTCCATCCCTTTTCCCTCAGCTGTGCTGCAGTGGAATTACTGCCACCAGGAGCACTTCCCGACTCTGTGTTGACTCAAGGGACACTCTCACATTTCCTGCTCACTGCAGAGTGCACCTCCCAATATTCCAAGCAGCATCCCCTCCAAGTCGTGAAGTTGGGTTTATTTATGGCTCCATTCGCAGCCATACCCAATTCCATGTGTCCGACATAGATGACAGACCGCCTGAAAGTTTCAGAGGGAAACAGCCCATCCAGTGCTGCACGTGTTGTGTCTCTACCCTTCCAGCCTTGCTTTATTAACACAAGTGTCCTTCACTGCTATTTCACTCGAAATCAATCTCTCCAGCACTGATTGCTCTGTCACATTCCCTCTGTAGACAAGCTGGCTGAACACTTTTATCGTACTGCCCGCAGGCAATGCGGGCCCACAAAGAGCCCTCTAGACTGAGATCAAGGTCACAGGTCCTAATAGCTTCCTTAGGATGGCTGACACAAATTCACTTCCAACCTGATCTTCCTGTGGAATTAAATCCCACTCAGCTTTAGCACTGGTGAAAGATGTTGTCCAGAACAGATCGTTACTTATAAAGGACTTTCCTACTGGTGTCTCTGGAACTCTGGTTCTTCCTTACAGGGAGTAATTTCTGGCATCAAGCAAACTTCTGCTTCTAAAAAACAAACCCGCAAATTGAGCAGTGAAATGTTACCAACTCAACATCTAAGTAAACATTTCTGTCCCAGGGGTTTCACACACACACATCCGATAAAGAAATCACTACATGACTGGGAATTAATAGCTGATAGCTGAAGGATCATTGGATCAATTCATCCACTTCTAAAGAACCTGTCTTTGGAGAAACAGAGTTGTGAAAATAGGAAGCATTTAAACATCTCATACATCTGGAGTAGACTAAAAGGTCAAGGCATGGTGAAGGTTTGCCAGTGGACCGTGTGAGGATGAAGGAATGGACTGAAGTCGAGTCACTGGGAGCCCTCAGACCTCCCTCATGGAGCCAGTGAGTTCTGGGCTTGCATGTCCCAGGATGTCAGGAGTGTATCAGGATACTCCCCTGTGATGCCTCTTCCCCCTCTGCTCCTTTGGTCTGATTTGTTTCTTTGTCTTGGATACCTGTGCTCGGTCCCACTCGTGGTTATCCCTCAACACACTTCACAACAGGTTCTCAATCTGTTTTATTATTCATCTTTGTTGTTGCTTTTGGTTTTGCGTGTAGCTGTCGGATAAAGGAAAACAGCCAACATTTATCTCTGGAAGACTTTAAGTATTACAATTGTTTTATTATCCAAATAGCATTATCTTCTTGTTGCTTGGGGTCATTTTAAGACGCAGTGCACTTCACCTTCCCCTTCCACACATTCCATGCTTTTGTGTGTGACCTTTCAACAGCGGCAGAGAGAGAGAGGCTTCAAGAACACCTCCACTTGTGCTGTGCATCGTTCACCTTGAGCCGTGCTCTCCCCATTGATGACACGAGAACTTTCACAGGAACCACTTTTCGAGCAGCACAATGCAAATGAATGCGGCACTGCAGCGTCCCCACCGCGCTCGCACGGAGTTCAGGAGCTGCTTTAATGGAAATGTTTCCAGCAAGGAGGTGCGAGGGAGAGACAATAGAGGGAGATTTGCTAAGTGAGAGGCGCTGGATGTTGATGTAGAAGAATAATGAGAGATGTAGGATGGCAACGTGGAAAACAAACGGGGAACAGAGCCTTGGAATATTGGATTTTTCTGGGTTGGTGGCCAAGGTACAGGAAACACGATATTAGTTTAAGTAATTATCAAATAATTTAATATTAGATTTTTGTCAAAATGAGAACAAACAGAAACAAATTGCTCAGATTAACCAAATGTTTTGGTTGAGATGCAGGAAAGAGGTTATATGTTTTCCACATTTAATGCAGATGCAGTTTGAAGTCACTTTCCATTGTGCCAGATGTGGTGCCATTCTCTCAGGAACCTTTTTTCCCCTTTTTTTAAGAAAATACGATTTCACTGAGGCCAAGGAAGGTGGATTGAAATATTTAATGTAAAATGAAGACTGTATGCACGGCAATCTAGATTTTCTTCCAGACAGGAGAAGGAAAGGAATGAATTTTCAGATTGCTACCGTGGGTATTTATAGACAAAAGCCCATGAGATGCTTCCAGAACCTTCTATTTCCTTCAGTCTAAGTGATCTAAGTGATCATGCTCTATTTACAAGAGCATGTAGTGACAGGACAAGGGGAAGAGATGATTATTCTGTGATAATAAGAAATAGATTATTTTTCTGTGGTAACAGGAAAATATCCTTCCCTGTGAGGGTGGGGAGGCCCTGGCACAGGGTGCCCAGAGAAGCTGTGGCTGCCCCTGGATCCCTGGAAGTGTCCAAGGCGAGGCTGGAGCCACCTGGGACAGTGGGAGGTGTCCCTGCCCATGGCAGGAGATGGCACTGGATGAGCTTTAAGGTCCCTCCCGACCCAAACCATCCTGTGAGTTCATGATTCCATGAACTACTACAGGATATCAGCAGCTGTGGTGAGAATGATCACAGAGAAAACAGAGGAGAGACAAGTCCTGAAGAAAACAGTCGGACACCCAACAGAGCTGTGTGTAAAGAATCCATGTTAGAAAGTGCCGGGTAAATACAGGCACTGCCAGTGCAGCCATTTCACGTGGACTGTACAGCTATTGCTGCAGCCAGAGTATTTTCCTGGGGTAGATGCTTCATATATTAAGCAAAGACATTAAATGCTTTCCTGGGTACACTGTAATTTTGCTTTTAAAGCTGGAAACTCATTTAGTCTTTTAAAACCCTAGATGTTGAAAAATCACATTGCTCCAAAAGTGTGGCTTTTCATGTTCCCTCTGAATTTGGAAAAGAGACTAATTGCCTGATTTGTTATAACACAGTGAAATACTCTGAATATTTCTTCTGGAGTTGCCTAAGTTGGGAAATCTGTGGCGGCCCAAATCTTTCTCCATCAGAGGCAGAGAGAACCTGTGGACATGTGGCTCCTCAGACAAGGTAACTCCATAAAGTACCTGCAGTCTGTAGCTGCCAGCCTGAGGATGGCAAAGTGACTATTCCTTGGCACATGACTGCAGATGCCCAGGCCTGGGGTACCTGTGTTTGTGTCCTTTGGCAGGCAGCACGTTGTGGAGGTGGGTGCACAGTGGGGGAGGCTGAAGTTACCTCGAGGGATGACGTGTTTCCTGTGCACACAGCCCAGCTGATGTATGGTAACTTACTCACCTGATGGAATTTGTGGTTTGTGAGCTGGAGCCCTTGTACTCTGCAGTAATGAGGTTTTACAAAGACAGATGCTTCCTCTGCTCCAAGGTCTCCTGGAACTGCTGTGTGTTTCTGATGTCTCTTTTCACCGCCCAGCCGGTGTTTTCCCATGAGTTATTATTGGTGCTTGCCAGGTCTCAGCTGCACTTGTCTGTTCTGGCCAGTGTACAGCAGTCACCCTTTTATTTATGAATTAATCCTCTGGTGCATATTGGGGGAACCCATTTCTTGGGATTCTGAGCATTAAAATGCTTTTATATGTGCTGGGTTTGTGAGTTTAGTAGACACACTTCTCTTAAGGGGCAGGCAGATGTTGGTGTCCTCACAGCAGGACAGGCCTCAGCACCTTTATCCCTGACATCGGTGTTGGTTCTCTGGTCTGTTGTGACTCCTGCTATCAGCCTTGGGTTTAGACATTCTGTGCACATCTCAATACTCAGTGCCAAGTTCCTGACTTGAGTCCTGGCAGCAATACACCCACAGGACTAATTCCCTTGCAAGGATATCTTTGATGTGTCTGGGTCATTTGCTGTTTGCTTTATTGGAGGTGCTTGGAGACGGCCACATCCAGCAGCTGCTCCTCACACAGGGTACGACCCTTCTGCAGACCTGTCACCACTGGGGCAGATGGCAGGTGACAGCCCCACCTTCATCAGTGAAGGTGGAGATGATGAAGATGATGGGGTAACTCTGCAGGACCCCCTAAGTGTGATGGAGAGGATGAGGCTCTGCAGGTCTCTTCTGTGTAGCTGAGCTGCAGAGGCCTGGGCTGAGGTGGGGAGGGTGTGCTTTACAGCCCTTTCCTTTCCCAGGTCATGTCAAGAAATGGGAATCAGGTTTGTCTGGGATGTTCTGTTGTGGTTGGGTTTACTGCTGCTGCCTGCACTCCTCACCCTCTAAATCCTGCTCCTGGAAGACTCCTCAAGGAAGACAGAGACATCCAAACATCTCATCCTCATCCTTGCTCGAAAGCCATGATGTTCCAGGAGCATCCAAGTTATCTGGAATGTCCTTCAGGAGGCACATGCAGCACCCAGTCCCAGACTGGAAGGAGCAGACATCCAACACAGGATGTTTAGCAACAGTTTCCCTTGCTGGAGTGTGTAGTTACAGTGGAGAGACTCCCATGATTTATTTACTGATGGCTTGTTTTCCATTCTTTTTCTAAACTCAACCCTCTTGCTTCTGCAGTACAAAGGAGGAGTCCAACTGACTACTTAACCAACTGAATACATCACTTGGGGTGTTTAATTCTAAAAACTTGGGTGGGTTTTTTTTTCAAATTATTTACACTTCAGAGTGGAAAAATAGCAACATTACTATAGCATTAGATTAAATTTCCCCAGGTTAATGGGCTCAGTGTCAGGAGTGAATAATCACAAGTGCGTTGCCAATGGCGAGACCATAAAGGCACGTTCCTTTCACAATATATTCTACGCCATGAATATATTAAAATATTTTTCCCAGTATGAAAAGAACGGAAATAGCCTTTTGTTTTCCTCTTTCCATAGCAAATGCTCCTGTCATTTGCAGCAGAATGAATTTCTTGAATCTGCACCAGTCAGTTTTTATCCTTCCTTCAAGACCCAGAGGCCACTGGAAAAATCTTTCACGTGGCTGAACTTTGCTGAATATATTTAACCAGTAAATTATTTGTCTTCTGAACTAGAAGAACCAATACTCATTTATGTTCTAAAAATGGTTTGTTTTACTTACTTTATGAGTTAGATCTGCAATAGTAGCAAAGCCAAGGGACATTTAATTAAGTTATATTTACTTTTTCATGATCTTTTAGCTTTAGATTATAAATCACGAATCAATGAGTGCTTAATTTCCTCATATAGCATTAAAAGTAATTGCTTCATAAATTTGTTTTAGTAATCCAAATATTTGCACAGAGTGCAGCACAAAGAAGTTGTTTCATTGATGAGAGCTCTCCCTTCCCTTTCCGCTGTTGGAGGAAAAAGGGCTTTGCTCATTTGGGGTCCAGTCCTTCGTGGTGCAGGAGTCTCTGAACCCCAGTGGTGGTATTGCTATGAAATATTGATGTCACACCAGGTTTTTTGGTCACTGATTTCCTTGGCACTTGCACTACAGTGAACTTCTCCCCAAACCCCACTCTGGCAAGTAGAGTCTTGGGAGCAGAATCCAGTGCAGGGCCAGCAAGTGGTTCTTAGCTGTGGATATTTTTGCTTTCTCCCCCCAAAGCCCAGATGTGGGGAGCTGCTTAGATCCTTTTATATTCGATGTGGCATCTTGGAATTGAGTTTCTGGTCAGCAACATGGGGCAGAGAAATCCCTCCTGCATCCCTCTCCATGGCAATATACCTCTACCTGTGCAACCAGCTGCTTAGAAAGCTCTGCCCTTCCAAACAATTCTCACTGGTGAGCAGTGACAGGACCCAAGGGCATGGCTGGAGCTGGGTCAGGGCAGGGGCAGGTTGGATCTCAGGACAAGGTTGTTCTTCTTTCCCTAGAGGGTGGTTGGGCACTACCCAGGCTCCCCAGGGCAGTGGGCACAGCCCCAAGGCTGCCAGAGCTCCAGGAGGGTTGGGATAACACATGGAGGGATTGTTGGGCGTCCTGTGCAGGGCCAGGAGTTGGACTGGATGGTCTTTGTGGTCCCTTCCATCTCAGGATAGGTATTTGTGATTCTGTGATACCTTTCATGTATGTGTTGGGTCCTGCTCGACCCCAATGATTTGTTATTGCTGGGTTCCCCAAGTGGGGGATTATTTGACTTGTGGACAACGTGCTAAAAACTACTGTCTTTTCAAAAAACAAAATCACAGAATCACAGAATATTCTGAGTTGGAAAGGACCCACAAGGATCGAGTCCAACTCTTAAGTGACTGACCCATACAGAGACGGAACCTACAGCCTTGGTGTTATCAGCACCAAATCACAGTAGTGCCGTGATCCAAACTGTCTGCAGCTCCATGAGAGAACTTCTTCAATTTATTGCTTCATTTGAAATGGAAAGCTGCTGATAGAAGAGGGAAAAATCACCAGCAGCTGTAGGAAAGGGGTCAGTTTCCTGTATTTCCTGAAAGACTCGATCGATGCTTGGTGCTGTGCCTTGACACCTTCCAGATGGGTTTGGGTTTTGTTGCTTTGGTTTTTAGCCACACAGGTGGAAGAAGGTGAGCTGGAACTGTGCAGGAGCAGAGCTTGTGAGAAGCAGCTGAGCTCCAGCATCATCTGCTCTGTGGAGCTCCTTGGCACGAGAAGAGGGAGGGCAGCCTAAAAAGCAGCTGTGGAGCGGGAGGCACACCTGAGGCCTGGCTGGTACAGTCCAAATTCCCTGCTCCAACTGGAGCTGTCAACGTTCCCTTTAGACCTCAAACACCCTCACTCTGTGATTGCAAGTGGCATATGCCCAACATGCAGAGTTTTCTCTGGCTGGGCTTCCAAGAGTTCCCGCAGGTATCCTCGTGCAACCATAAATCAGGCAAAATCTCCGGGGGAGTGAACAGTAATCTGGGCAAAGTAGAGGGGAAGGGAGGAGGAGGAAAAGCAGGAGCTGCCGTGGCCATAATTCCCCAGTGCCTGATAAAGGCTTTGAGAAGGAAGTGTTTTATTTCTTTAATGAAGATGTGGGTGGCAGGGAGGGGTCAGAAAAAGAGGCCTGGGGTTAGAAACAACTGTTATATTGGAAGAAGATCTCCACTGGAGTGCAATGGAATAATCAAGATTTATTTATAAAATATTGCTATTAAATAAACATTACAGAAACTTTGGAATATCAAGCTTATTTATAGCTTTAGGCGTGAAAACCCACATTAGTCTGTTGAATTCTGCGAGTTCACTGCTCCCTGCTAGATGACAGCACGTCAAATTATTTGCAAATATTTTCTGGAACAGTAACCTTGAAGGATGCCAGCACCATTCCCTGTAACCTTATCACGAGACAGGAACCAAGTGATGAGGACTGAGGAAACAGTTTTTAGCAGCAAGTGACCTCTGACTCGCTGCCTAAAACAGGAGTTCACGTGGTGCCTCCCTCAGCAAAGATGCTTTTTTGTGGCTGACACTGATTCCGTGCAGGGGTTTGGGAAGATGGTGTGAGTGATGTCAGGATGAGCAACTGCTCAGGGCAGGAATTTGCGAGTGCATTGGTCACATTTAAGTGGGTTTATCTCCTCCAGCCTGCAATGCCAGGCTTCTGTGAAAATTATGTAATCATTTTAACAAAGTGTTCTGTAATTGACATGAAAAAGGCAAAGTAAAATAAAAATGAATTACTCTGTAAGCAGGAAGGTTCATTCATTTTAACTGCAATCTGCACGAGGGAAAAGGGGGAGAAAAAATCCCAAATGCAGGCTTTTTATGGAAATTGTGGCCTCGTTGAAATTATAAGCTTTCTGCTATTTAAATGAATAATGTTCCCTAACACAGACTATTTTCTCATTTAAAAGTCTGTTGGGGTATAATTTCATCCTTTTACTGTCTGCTGTGTTTTAACTTACAGCAGTCTGACTAAACATTGTATTTTCTATCCATCAGAAATTGTCGGTACAGTTTGTGCAACAAGCATTTGTTGCTCAGTTAGAAGGCTCTGGCTGGAAAATGTAACATTTTGGGCGGAGGTTTGCAGGGTCCTTGTCACATGGGAGGCAGGTGCCATTGAAAGGCCTGTTTTGTTCCCTGGCGATGGCCAACGGTGATGGCCAACAGCGACGGCCAACGGTGACGGCCAACTGTGACAGCCAACGATGATGGCCAATGGCGACGGCAGGGATGACGCTTGGGCACATCCGGGGCGGGAGGGCAGGGGAGTCTGAGTCGTTGCTCATGACCTCTGGGCAAGGCACAGGGAGTCAGGCAAGTGCCAGAAGGACTGTCCTCCCTGCAAGGGAGGGACAGCGGGGACAGGCAGGACAGTGACTCTAACCCACACTGGGCAGAAGAGCCGATCTGAGTGTTCATGGCTTTGGCACCCTGGAAAGGTTGCAGGGCTCCCTTGGGTGCCAAGTGCTTCTTCACACCAGTAAATCCAGCCCAGTGTGGGCAGCCAAGTGCCTTATAGCCAAAAAACCAGTGATTTGCATATCCCACATGCTCCCAAATCTGAAATTGCAGCTCCCAAACCTGGTCTAAAAATGAGACAATAGTAAATACAGGCACTTTCATTTCTTCACCCTCTGTTTCTCAGGCCTTTTAGGATGCACTCAGGTCACATCTCATCGTCTTATCCCAACTGTGGTGACTGGTCACTTCACCGTTGTTAAAACAAATGCTGATGTTTTCCTGTGCTCACTTGGCTGGAGCTGGAGTTTTTAAGGGGACTCACAGCAAAATGATGAGAGCAAGCAACTCACAGCATAAATTACCTTCCATCTTTCGAGGGCATCTTCGTTAGGCAGAAGGACACAGCAGTGAAAGATATTTAATGACAACAAAAATGCCTTTGCCTCAAAGATGCAGTTAACCTTGACAAATAAGCAGGAACCCTCTAAGGAGCCATAAAAGTGCTCACCTAGTTTATGTCCATCGGTCTGGTGTTTGGATGCTCTATCAATTCTTGCAGTACTTCCAGCAGCGAGGCCAAGTGGCTTATAAAGTTTTACACGCTGTTTGTTTGCTGGGAGAATTACAGCCATGGCACCTCTGCTACAGCGGGACAGGAGTTCCCAGTGGCTCCAGGTGAAGCCCAGTTTGTGAAAGGCAAATACAGGGACCTGCAAGGAAACCAGGATGCCCAGAGCAGGCAGCGGGCACTGCCTGGGCATTGCCCTAAGACAAGGTTTGGTGGCAGCTTCCAGGAGCCTGGTGGGGAACACCTTCTGGAGATCTACCCACAGTTCAGTAATGCCGAACTCTTTATCCCATCCACAGCGACAACTGCAACAGGGGACAGCAGTTCTGACAGGCACAATAATAAAAATTAGCACCCCTGAGAAGCCACTGAGTCATCAGGATCACCAGCAGGATGGTTCGGGTGGGAAGGGACCTTCACGATCATCCAGCTCAGGTTCTCTCTGGCTTCTGCAGAAGGATCTGTGTGCTGAGTGAGCACAGTGGGTACCTCACATGAGAGCTGAATTTTTGTCTAGTTGTTTACATTTTGGCTCAGCCCAGCAGTCCTCACACTCCCCTGGCCACACGTCTGTCTTGCTGAAGTGCATTAGCGCTTTCTGTGCCCTCTCCTCCCCTGCAGAGCTCCTGAGATGTGATGAGAGGTGGGAATGAACTTGCCTTTCAATTGCCACAACATGTTGCTTCATGGTATTTACTTATTTTTGGCTTGAAATCTTATTCTTTTCTTGCTTATTGTCATTACTCCCAGCAGTGTGTTTCTCCTCTTATCTTGCCAACATGAAGTTTGAATAAAACCTCTTCAGAAACAGCCCAAATATGTGAGAAATAACAGCTGTGGGAGGCCACAGCCAAGGATTTTCAATTCTTGCCTTTTCTATTTCCTATTGTTTTTACCTACAGATACATTTTAGACTTCACAGGCCAAATTCATCCTATTCCAATGAAGTTACCTCAGAGACACACTTGGCTCTGTTGCTTTAAAACAACAGCTAATCCCAAACAGCAGGATAATTTTATGACCACTAATTACATTTGTTGCTATGCAAGCCAAGATAATGATAAGAGTAATCGTATCTCATGCTTCAGGGCATACGCTCATCACCTGTGGACATCAGGAAGGAATTTTTCTCCCCATGTACAGAACTGTTCAATTAACTAGATGGATTGTGGTGGGTTTGTTTTCTCTCTGTTTTCTTCCTCTGAAGCATCATCTATTAGCTGCAGCCGGAGTAGGTATAGCAGATTGAATTAACCCACCATCTGATCCAATATGGGGATCCCTAAATCCCCATCCTGGGAAGGAAAATCAGCTGAGGAGAAAGAATATGTAATCTTTTGCAATTTGGAAACAGATTGTTTTTTAAACGCCTGAATATCCTGCCTGTAACCAAAGCTGTGAATGCAGCAGCACCGAGCTTTGAGCTACTGTGTTGCTTAAAATCCAACTCTGAGCGCGTCCCAGTTTGAGGAAACTCTTCCCTTTTGACTCTGTGAGGAGCATCTGCATTCGAGCACCACTGGCTCCTCCGGATTATGTTTGTGGCTCCCCGTCACGTTGCATTAGAATAGCCAGGCTCAGCCAGGAAAGCAATTGAAAGGCATTGGAAACCTGCCTCGCTGCCCACGTCCAGGGAATAAGCTCTCTGATAATCCTAATAGAGAAGATCAAATTTGCCAAGGAAATAGAAGTGATTGCTTGGATTTTGCTTCGTTCTCCTCAACTCTCTTTCTGCTCCTCACAAGACTTAATCAACAGCTAATAAACCTCAGCTTCCCGGTGCACAACAGAGTATTGTCTTTCCAGTACTTGTGTTGGGACTGGGATTTATCTGTTATTGACTTCATCCCCTTCCTATCCTTCCCTTTTGTTTGGTCCCCATTCCCCTTTTCTCACTAGCACTTGCTTTATTTTTATCTCTAGTAAAGCAGGTCTGCCATTTAATTAGCAAATCGGCCTCTACCTGAAGCCAAATGAAATGTAATCTCCTGTCAACCTGAATGCAGGGTAGAGATTCCATGTCTGAAAGATTTCTACACTTGTCTTCACTCCTTCCTGGAGAAAAGCAGAAAAACTTCCAGGTTTATTTCTGGGAGAAGATTCTGAAAACCTAATGGATTTGTCAGGACTTGTTGGGCCTTTGTTTTATCTGTTTTATCTCCTGATCCTGATCCAGGCAGTGCTGGATCACTGGGATCAGTCTCCTCGTGCCTGTGCCCTGCTTCCCCTGCGCCCTGGCAGGTCTCCTGCCCAGCTCTGGCAGCAACCCAGGGAATCGTGGGCTATGGCTGTTCTTAACACCTACACACACCTGTGTTATTAACCATTCATAAAACTCTACAGCCCTTTTAAAACATCCAGCGACTGGCATGGAATTCTCGTGGTTTGCCCAATGAAAGGAGATGGGGGAGGATGTCCCACACCTCCCCAGGAGTCAGCCCCACAAACACGTCTCTCACAGGGCCCCTGAGCTCCTGTGGTGCTCAGCATCACTGAGCACTGCACCAGCATCACCCCAATAAACCCTCTTCATTTGCTTTAAGAAGAAAGGTGTCATATTGTAATCCAATACCCCGGGTCAGAGTGAGCAGTAACAGCTTATTTTCATTGCCGAGCCTGCGCTGCACAAACACCTATCTGTCAGCACTCCACTGGTTTAGTTCCAGGCAAAATGACTTTCTTGCTATCCAATCTGGCGTGCTGGCAGTGTGGGAATGCAAACAGCCAGCCCTTTGTGTTCACCTGCAGCTTTATTCCCTTCATCAATAATTGCTAAAGAGACAAGTGGAATTTTTCATACGTTGATTCTGGAATTATATCACAGCAGTGCTTTTGTTTGATCAAAATTGCTAAATGTTTTCTCTAACTTGGAACAGTATAAAAATTGCAGGCTCTGAGGTTACACATATGCCTCATCCTGTCTTGAAGAATTCCAAAAGCTACTTGTGAGACAAGAAATGATCACCATATTCCTTACAAGTTATCCAAAAACAGTTGACCAAACTATTCTGTGGAAAACAGAGAAATCATTAGGATGACAATTAGGGAAGAAGAGTAAATATGGAGCTGGAAGTGACACAACAGAAAATTAAACTAGCCCTGCAGTAAGAGACACATCAAGAAGGTCTTCAAGGAAGTGGAAGTTCAGAATAACAGGAGGAACCAATTCAGCAGGACAATTTAAGCAAAATTTCAGAAGAGGAATGGATGGAAAGTAAACAGGAGAAAGACACCTCATGGGCTTTGACTTCGAAGGGTAAGGGAAAATGATGGATTTAGCATTAGAAATGGGGGGAAAAGCCCAGCCAAGTGGGAGAGCCCCAATGCAGGGGGGAGCAGAAGAGTCAGGACTAAGGCAGCAATGAAGTTGCAAGTCTATGATGTTGAAAGTTTACTGAAGTTGTCAGCTCCCAAAAGAAGTATTGGGAGGGAGGAAAACAGTTTTGTTCCTGAGAAATCACTCTGAGGTAACAGCCAGAGGTTTAGGAGGAAAAGAGACCTGAGGAAGAGAGCTGGAGACAACAGGGAATGAGTTGGGCCACACAGAAAGGGGCCTTGGGCCCATCAGCATTGAACCCACTGCAGCAGTGACTGATTCATTTCATTTTGCTTGGTAACCGAGAGCAAAGACAGAAGGAGAGAAAAGGCTTCAAACTAAAAGGAAATGTGTTTGAGTTGTCAGGTTTCCTTCTGAGACACTCAGAAGGCAGCACAAAGCAGTGACACCATGGCCTGAGCAGGAGAGACGGCTCAGGCCAAGTAACCCCCGGGCTGTTTGCACGTGGCAACAAGCAAATGTCTTCTCAGGAGCTGGGAAACTCAGTTCTCCTCTTGTCACCCATGGGAAGGGACAGTGCCCAGGCTGAGACACCGTGACAGAGGCTGAAGTGTTAAGTGGGAATTGTTGGGTGCTGGGCCCCTGCGTGCAGCCACATTTATTGCATCCCGATGTTTAATGTTCACAAACCATTAGATACATGTATATTTATGGTTTGATAATCAGCTGTCATTAACAGATGAGTAAACAACATAATGTTCATATTTAGGAGGAATATGCAAACTAAAGAGGAACTGCCAACTCCTAAGAACATTTATTTTCTCTACACTTAATGGGGGGAAAGGAGGCGGAAATGCTCTGTCTGTAAATTAATTATGGGATATTGGCAATGTCTCCACTACCCTACGACTGTAATTATCCCATCTCCATGCGTGGGACTGTAGTCATGCATCCCCAGCTATTCACATCCATGGGAGTTGGGGACAGTCCCATCAGTGTGCATTTCCTACGTTAAATCAGTTTTGCCATCTCTTTGAACTCAGAAAAGCAGAGAAATCATGATCTTCTCAACCGATGTCGTGCCAGGATGGTGAGGCCTTCTGCCCTTCTCCCGTTGTGTAAATCAAACGTTTCAAGGTTCAACTTCTCCCCATGGCAAATGCCAGTTCAAGTAGAGCTGCTCCACTTGACTGGGAATTTCAGGTGGTTTTGCAGAGCTCCTTTATTTTCTTACACATTTGCTTTATCCATCAACTATGAGCAGAGAAGACCATGAAAGCACACTTTCGACCCCTCCACAAATATTCCTGAACTGAATGTGGTCCAACATAGTTGTCACTCCCTGGAAATGTCTTGAACAATCCCTGACACTGCTTTGCATCTAAAGACAGTATGAAATGTGTCATTATCCTGTTTTTATGAGGGAAACTGAGGCACAAAGAAGGATGGGATTTACCCAGGGAGGGGGAAAACAGAGTAGAGAACTATAAGGGAAAATCAGGTCTGGAAGGAGCAGATTTACAGGGATAAGAACATGATTCACTAGTCATGGCTGAGAGAGCTGGAAGAAATCAAGAGTCCAGTTAGGAACAGAGTCCAGCATCCTGACTGTCACCCCCCCACACTCTCCCACCAGTTAGGCTTGAAAAACAATCCAGGTATTTATAACCATATGGATATTTGACAAATAGCAAATTAATATTAACAGTAGTTTCCTGGACAACGTAACCAACTTTCCCCTTAGGCATTCCTTCCCCTGCCTTATAAAATTAGAACATTTTGCAATCCGTTCTGTAGATGGAAACAGATCCTGCACAGATGCAAGGATCTGGCAGGTTCTTCCCGCAGGGTTTTCAGCGTGGGACAGCACAGCCTCTCCAGCTGCTGAGGATCAGAACCGAATTGACTGATGTGGTGCTGCCTCTGCCCATAGCCAGGCTTATTGGGGAGGATTAGCTCGTTGTGCAGGGGTAATTTTCTCCAATAAATGGGTCAAAGGCTGTGCTGGCTCCCCTCCTGCAGCCTGCTGGGTTCAATGGCTGCGCTCAGAGCACAGCCTGGCTCCTCATTTCCATTCAGATCCTTGGGCCGTGGCTGAATAACTGCAAGTGGCAGGTGAAGCTGAAGGTTTTGGCTTTGTTTTTTGTGAAGAAGGGATGAGTGCAGCAGAACAACATATGGCACAGTGCTGGGCTAAAAAATGATTTACTGGGAAACTGGTGCTTCGTTTCTGTCTCTCTGCAGCCACATCCACTAACGTAGTGGTGTAACTATTCATCTAATAAACTGCTAATATTTATTATTAATTGAACCGTTTAATCTAACAGTGGATTAGGGGAAGGCAAATGTAGGATTTAATGACTTTGCTGATTGGTATAAATTCTAGCAGTGAGCTTGGGCTGTAAAGTACACCCTGGTGCTGATAAATACCTTGTAACTGGGGGAAACTGTGCCCAAGCAAAACTTGCAGTGGCTATGGAGAGCGGGGGGTTTGTTGGTTTTTTAATCTTTTAGTAGAACTCAACTCCAAAAGATGAGGTCACAGTAGTTTATTATATTAATGGCCAAGAAAGTGGTCATTAGTAATGTTTGCCTAACTTCAGAGGTCATCTTACATCCCAAATAGCCCCTGAATGGATGGTTTAGTGCTGCTGTGATAACTGAAGTGCAGGATAACAAACCATAATTATCCTGCACTTCTACCCAAATCCCCTGTGTTGTCCGAACATCCATCATTGCCAGGACTATCTCCAGCCCTCCCACTGTTGTGAACAGCCCCGAGTTCCTGGTTTCCTCTCACTGGAAGCAGGGATGCACCCACATCTTACAGTAGACAAATATCTACTTAGCTCCAAATCTTGTTTCCCAGACACTGCTGCAGAGGAGTTTAGAGATATTTCATTTTGGATTGGAGAGATGCTTCAGCTCTGTTGCCTTTCAAGCCTTTGTAGTCAGAAACAGTGTCTGTGTCTGGGGGAAAAACGAATGGAAAAGCCCAAACTTCCTAATGGGACGTATCTTGCTCCAAGCTCTTGGAGGACCTGAGGTCTTAGACTTTATCATTGTGACATTATGGGCTTCAGACAGGCTATTTTTAGAGGTTTCTTTAAAATTTGATCAGTTATAATTTTCCCTTTATGGTTATAATTTTCTCTTTCTTGTGAGCTCTGTAGCTAAGACAGTAACTCTTGGAAACACGGCAGCACCCATTCTAAGTGGGGTATGAAAGCCCCTCCTAATCAAAAATATTCTCTCAAACATTTGCAAATTGATTTTTGATTTTATTTTTTGGTTACACATAGGACATATGGTGATGTTGTGTGGCTCTCAGGCATTCGAACTTCCATGAATTATTGCAGCAGTTCCAGATTTCGTGCTGAGAAAATTCTGGTGCCACATTTTCTGAGGAAAATGAAGGGCATGTTGTCATCCTTGGCTACCCCAGCTTAGACTTCCTTGAGACTCAATATTTGTAGAGAGTCTGGTTCAGTTCACATCTTCCAGAGCAGGAGAGAAGAAAGCATGGAGGACATCTTGGACAAGGTGTCCCCTCCCCTAATTTGCTCTGGAGCCCTGTCTGGGAAACTTATCCCTTTTTTTTTTCCATCTACTTGTGGTAAGTAAATGGGCAGAAAAGGTGTTTCTTGCTTCAAGGCCTCTGGACATCAAGGGAAAAAAGAAATGGAAGAAACAAAAAGCTGAGAAGAAAGATTGACGCAGGGTGGGACAAAAGGGTGAGAACCTCTCCAAGGAAGAGCTGAACTCATGGCTTGCTCCCCTGTTTGAGATATAAACGTGCTGGGAGTTTTGGAAATGTCACTTGATAAACTTGCCTGCTTAGGGACTCTCTTGATCTCCCTGCAGTCACCCTGCTGACACAGTCACCTCCTCACATTTCCCACTGCCATCCCACCCCTTCTGCCCTTCACGCTCCCAAATTGTCTCAATGTGGCAGAAAATGCAGCTAAGGGAGTCTACTGGGAAAAGAGAAGGGAAAGAGATCAGCAGGACAGACACCACAGAGAGATGATGCAGGAGAACTAAAGCAGAAGAAAATCTGATATGAAAAAACAAATAAATCAGGATTTGAATATGGAAATCTGAGAAAGGAAAGACTCAGCAAAGCATCTTCAGTATCAAGCAGAAGCTGTCAAATCATGTTTTCTGGGTGATCTTCAGAAAAAGTCAAGGGGGTGCAACATGTTAGTGAAGGTGTCAGGCAGAATGGGACCAAAGCTGAGTGTCTTAGTGCCACCCCCAGCCCTGCCCTCAGCTGCACTGCACACGGGGAAGTCAAGCATTGACCCCACACTGTGTCAGGATACAGGTCACAGCCTCCATCTCCTTCATCCATGGAAATTGCCAAAAACGTCCTGACCTCCATGAGGACACACTGGTTTACACAAGATCTCCTTCTCAACCAGTTTTGTTCTTCTCTTAGTGCTGGGAGGTATTTAACATATTTATACATCTCTTGCTCCTGATGCTCATTTAGGTTGCCAGGTTGTTTCAGCCCCTGTTTATTCTCCTGCCCAGCAACAAAACGGGGCCATAAAAATTTACTTTCTTGTTTACATCCCCTCAGCAATCTATAAGAAGAAAAGTGGGAGAAACCATAAGCACAGAATCAATGCTGCGTTTAATAGTTAAGCATAAAAGTAATTCTTAAACAATATTTTTATTTCACTTTTAATGGGAGAGCCCAGAAATAGCACTGCTGGGTTTTTAGGGCCCATAAGGTGTTAATGCTCTTGTTATCTCTGGTGTCACACCGTTTGTGCTGGGCGTTATTTTTGACAATGCACTCTGGCAAATGCCTGGACTGGGATTCCTTGGAATGAATAAAAGATTTATGGTGGAAATTCTACAAGTAATACCTTGTTATAATACATTTTTCTGCTAACTGCAAGTGACAAGTGATTGCTCAAACTTGTTCCTGCAGTTACCAGGTTTTCCTCTTTAATCCTATATTAGTTCTACAGGAAAAAAATATGAAATACAAGGAGAGCTGTCTTTTCATTTATTTTATCTTGCCTTCATAGGAATATTTTCGTGGTAAATTCAATATACTTTGTCCAAAATGTAAATGGAATGTTCAATATATTTTTAACTCAAGCACTGTTTAAACATTAAAATCCTCTTTTGCAAATGCCATTGTGATAGAGGTTCAAGACTTTGCAGGGGCTTAATAACTTACTGGAAGGAAAAGAGGCCAGTGTGGTAGATAGGACTTGGGTTTAGAGGCTTCCCTTCCTTCCCTTGGTGCAGGATTCCCGTGGGACTGGGGCTGAGTCAGGAATTTCTGAGTGTCCTCTCCCCATCCATGAGCTGGGCACTGGGTGCTGCAGTCTGCAGGGCAGGGAAACAAAAATTTAAAAAGGGCTGGATACAGACAGGAAAACTGAATATTGATGCAAATCAATGTAAAATAAGTTGAAATCTTCTTCCAGGCTGACGACACCAGAACGAGAGGGCACGGCCTCAAGCTACGCCAGGGGAGGTTCAATCTTAACATTAGGAAGCAGTTTTTCACAGAGAGAGTAATTGCATATTGGAATGGGCTGCCCAGGGAGGTGGTGGAGTCGCTATCCCTGGAGGTGTTTAAGAGAAGACTGGACGAGGAGCTTAGTGACATGGTCTAGCTGGGGGGTGTAGGGCTGGATGACCCTGGGCCCCTTCCGGCTCGGAGTGGCCTGCTAGACTGTGAGGGATCTAGGTTGGTGTTACGCTCTGGGATGTGCTCTCGGTCTCTGTACAGGTGTTAGGTGGTGAGTTGGACTAGATGATCCTTGTGTGTCCCTTCCAACTCATAATATTCTGTGATTCTGTGTGTGTGATTCTGTTTGTAATGTGACGACCGTATTTTGAGGCCACAAACGCAGAGCTTGGGAGCTCTGTGTATATTAGTTCTCCTTGTGTCTACAAGGCCCTGTTTGGGGTGTGAATTAAAAAATAATCTTTAAATGAAAGAGGAGAACCACAATGAAGCTGGGACGGGTGACATGGTGATGTGTGACTGCAGAATGTGGAATACTGGTGTTTGCAGTGCCAGGAAGAATGGGTTGTTGTGCACAAACCATGCAAACCACTGCCCCCCAAACTGCAATATTGCACTTTGAATAGAGGTTACTGCCAAATATGTCCAAGGAATGTACAAGAATCTTCTCAAGTGTCAATTAACAACAACCTCTATCCAAACTAAACTTTCATTCCAAGTCCAAGGTTGTTTTGGCAGTTTATGTCCTCGAGGATGAACATGCATCNTCCTCTCCAGACCGAACAATCCCAGCTCCCCCAGCCGCTCCATCCCTCTTCCCTCTCCAATCTAAACACAGGATGTTATCTTTATTGCTCCTTTTCAAAACTTGCACAGGATTTTATTGAGCCCCTTTGTGAGAAGAAAATGAGAGGAAGAGGGAACCTGGCGTGGGGTTTTGGGGAGTGCAAACAAACTGGAGAGGCACTTGTGGGAACGGTGTTAAATGGTGTGAGTTGATGTAGGTGGTCACTCAGGAATACCTGGCTCCACACTCCATCACCTCCAGCAGCCCTCTCCATTCTGGGCTGGGAAAACACTTTGCAACTCAATACCCAGCTCTTTGCTGAGGTTGCCAAAGGTGCCCATTTGGGTCCTGATGATGCTCTCTGTGTGTGTGGATGGATGGCTGCCTACCAAAACTGGCACAGATAACACCTGCTGTGTCTGTCAGCTTTTATTTCCACCAGATGTAATTGGATTTAAGCAATGACAAAGGAGTGTCGGACAATCTGCCTCATAAAATGGGGTTTCTGGACACAGTAAAACTTCTGAATCTTGGTGTCCTGTGGTTAATCATCCCTTTCAAGATTCTCACCTTCCTTTTGGATTTCTCAGTCTGGTTTATTCCCCCCAACCCTCTTTTACAGGGCATCCATCTCACATCTTCCGTTTGCTTCCATTTGCTTCCATTTCCTCTTTTCCATCTTTATTGTCATGCTTGGTACCAAAATTTCCTCCAAGCAGAAGTATTTCCAGAGCCATTGGCTTTTCCTTTTAGCCTGACTGTTGCAGTAGTGGGTTGTATGATAATCGTGTCTTGCTGGTTCCAAGGAAAAGCTGGATTTATTGGTTTGTAGCCAAAATCAATCCGTGCATATGTTTATCCTGCTGGGACACAGTCCCCAGTTTTTTAAAGCAGTAGTTTCTCTGACAGCTTAGCTTGGTGTCTTCTGGATAACATTAATTTGCTGTAGGTAGAACTTCCTCTGGAGTCAGAAATGCTTCCGTGGTGGTGGGTATCTCTCTTGTTTGTTGGGCTTCGGACCGAGGCTGAAACGCTGCTGGAAATGCACTTTGGCTAAAGATTGTTTAGGTCAATTGTTCCTTCTGGTATTAAAGTTATGAATCATCTTGGCATCAAGGTGTAACCTTTCCTCTTCACACTATTATGTCACCAAAAAGAAGGCAGAAATGGAAATAGGAAGATGATTGCAATAAATTTCTCCCCACTGATATAATGTCTCATGTACTCCAGGAGTGTTGTTCTCGTAAACCTCATCTTCCCTGGCACAGATCCACACTAAACTTTGTTTCTACTAACAAAATCCAAGTTCCTTTTTTTTTTCCAGCACATCTTTTTCAGCATCATAAACCACCTGCTGGACTGAGCTCTCTGAAGTGGCAGTGCAGAGATTTCCATCCCAAACTGATCCAGGCAGCCCGGAAAGCTGCGCTCCCGCAGTGCTGAGTCCCCACAGGAATTATCTTTCCAAACATAATGTTTTGATGGTGCCTGTCCAGAGGCAATAGTGAATAAAAACATTGGAAAAAAATCCGAAGTGGAGGTAACAGTGAGGGAATAAATGTCAATTCTTGATCTGTATCTGCTGTGGAAACAGTTACATTTGCAGAGCAGAGACTCAGGGCTGATTATTTACTACAATTCTAATCTCTCACTAAGGAAAAAAAAATATTTTCTCCTACAGTAAAAATTCATGAAATTAAATTTGACACTTCAGAGTCTAGAATAAACTCTATTTCAAATAAAATTGTATCTTTGGAACAATATACATCAAAATACAGAGGAGAATTGCAAGGAGGTTATGATAGGATTAAGCTATTTCCTGCACAGAGTGATGGTGCTGCACCCTGTCAGGAGCCCTCCTCCAGGATAATGCAGTAGTTCACCATCAAGCAGAGCTCCTGGAAGGTGCTATTCCCACTCCAACCTGCCAACTGGAGTGCTGTTAAAAAAAAAAAAAAATGATGCTGCCAGGAGTTTGTGACCTCGTATTTCAGTTTGTGTGGGTGGATTGTGTTACCCTGGGCTGGGTCCCCCAGCTGAAGGGCCACCCCAGGGACCCTGTGGTGGGGCTCTGGGTGCTCATGGAGGTTCCAGGAGAGGGGAAGGTGCTTTGGGTGACTCTGAAGTGGCACTTTGGTTGATGTAAAGGGAAGGGAGGGTTGTCAGCAGAAAGGGGTGCAGGATCCAGAGCATCTGGATGCAGTCAGTTGACCCTCTGTCAGGAGAGCAAGGAGAGCTCTCTGTCACCTTCCCCTGTGCTCCTCAGACAATTCCTGCAGGACTGGCGCATTAGCAGGATTTCATCTCGTGTAAAAACCTCTGTCCTGCAAAGTCCTTCTCCCATTAATCCAGAAGATTTTACAGCATCTCTCTCCAAGTGTCCATCCAACATCCAACTGCACTTGTAAAACAGTAACAGACCTTTCGAGTTTCAAATAAACTGGTGGTTTTCCTGTGCTGTCAAAACTCCTGGGAGCACAGAAACAGCCAGCTTTGTGTTACAGCAATCCTGCTGGTGTTCCCAGACCTCGGTGGTCTTTAAAGGAAGGTAACTCATGTCATTCCCTGTCTGGGAGCAGGATGGGGCTGCACGTTGGTAGGGGGAAGCTGTGCCATCCCTGATGGATGCAGCACTGCCAGTGATGGGGCCAGATCTGGTGTGCAGGGGATGGTTCTGCTGTGCCAGGGCAGGAGAACATTCCAGGTGCAGCTGCATCCACACTGGAGAGCTCTCCTGCAGCAGAGAGCATCCCTGCACCAGCCTGCTTTTCAATTATTAATGAGGATTGCACTTCCTTCTGAACAGTGAAGAATGTGATTCATGTTGAAATGTTGAAATCCCTCTTCCGTCTCTGCTCCCAAAATGTCAATATTTTGTGATGTTTCATTTTCTGATAGCATTATACATATGGCTCACCAGTCCAGTGGGATGGAAATCTGAGAATTAGATCATTCGATTAAAAAAAATAACCAAAGCAGGCTTACTCCAATTTCTATTTAACTAATATTAGCTAATTACCGTGAACTTTTGTATCATGATTTCATGTAACTTGTTTAAAAAAAAAAATCTATTTATAATCTGACTCCTCTATTTTGACTAACCTAATCATTTGCAGTAATTAATTTTCAGGATTAATAAAACTAACGGGAAGAAACCATGGGAGACCAGCTCTGTATTTTAAGTATCCATCAGGAGCTGCTCCCATTTACATTTAACTTTATATTCAGTTTGTAACTATTTCTTGTGGCTGCCTTGTCCCTGGAAGTGGGCAAGGCCAGGTTGGACAGGGCTTGGAGCAACCTGGGATGGTGGAAGGTGTCCCTGCCCATGGGAGAGGATTGGAACAGGATGGTTTTTAATGTCCCTTCTGATCCAGCCCGTTCTGTGGTTCTCTGATTCCTGGGATAAAGTTAACACACAGCAATATTATTAATATTTTGATTTTACAGAGCGCTTTGGATATACCCAAATCCCCCATGGATTTTTCCCTCTCTAATAGAACTGTGTTTCTGCTCTGCCATCACATCAGAGCTCTACCTTGTAAACCATTAGACTGTCACACTAATCAAAATCTCTCCTCTCCAGATGATGTGTGAGATCCCTCAGTTACAGCTCAATTCTCAGGCCTCACTTTTTAACTTTTAAGTTCCAGAATTTATTTCCAAGATGCTTGGTTTGATTCGAGCAAGAGAGTGATTCTGTTGAAACCAGCTGGTACAATGGGAGTTTCATCCTCAGATAAAAAGGAATTGCTGAATTCTGTGTGTGTTCAGTAAGTGACATTCTGGATCCCTGTTTGCTATTCATGTGGTCAGTGTGTTTTCTGTAATACCCAACACACAGATACCACCTACCCCTGCCCCATGGAATTTACTTTCTAAGCAACAGTTGTTAGTGGATTCGATATTTGCTGAATTAATTAAAGCCCATTTTAGGTTTGATCAAATAATCTCCCAGTTGTGGTACATCTATAGTGAAAATAGTTTATGGTTCTTTAGGGTCAGTGACCAGCCTTACAACTCTTGCTAAAACGACTGTTGAGGTTGAGGGGTGTGACTTCAGCCCAAGTTTTCAATGAGTGTGTGCAAGACACAGAATCATCACGGGATAGTTTGGGTTGGAAGGCACCTTAAGGATCATTTAGTTCCAGTTGTTATTGCAGCCATCCAGAGGCCACGTGGTGTTGTCACAGAGTGACAGTTGTTTTGTGAGGAAATACATTAAACACTTCTAAAGGAAGATCATAATCTTCTACTTCAACATCTGAACCATTACAAATACTTAGGAATTCAGCAGAGCTGGAGGAAAGAACATGAAAATGCTTGAAATGAAAGAGCAGGAGTGGCTGGCCCTGCTCACGAGGACAGTTTTACCCATCTGAGTGCTTTCACCTGGTACACTGAAATACTTCTTGCAGAGAAGAGAATCCTCCTGCAAATGCCACCAGCTGCCATTGACACAGTTCCTGTGTTTGTCAGCAGGCATTTACATGACAAGGCCTTTGCTTGTTCCACTTCCAACACTTCGGTTTCCCAATAAAGCCAACATGAGCTACACCATGAAGACGTAAGACTTGTCATGTCACTTCAGGCCCAAGATTCCTGTAGCCCAGTTTCCTCATGTCTGCTCTGTAACAGTGGCCAGCAGGGAATGTTTGGTGAAAAACAATAAGCAGAATAAGAACAAGCAACACTGAGTCATCTTTCCACTGGAATATGCTCCCAGCTCCTACAGTTTCAGGGTCTTCCACAGTCCTACTATTAGGAATTATAGTCCTCAATCAATTATTTTTATGTCCTACAGGCAAAAAAAAAATCATCTGTTTTCCATTTCATTATTATGTTCCACTAGAGAGAGCACAGCAACTATTCCTATTTTAGCAGAAAGTTGCAGATAGAAGGTGCTATTGAACTGCAGTGCTCTTCCCACCAGCTGGTGCACGTTGCAGCTGCAGCTTTGCTCCTGAGAAATGGAAGTTGCAGTCCTTGCAGGGCAGCGAGTGTTTATTGGCTCCATTTTTCCAAGGAAATGGAACATGGCCAGCTGTCAGCACTTGCCCCAAGCCCTGCTTGCCCTCGTGGGGCTGTGACATTTCCCATTCCAGTCCCACCACCCTGTGTTGGTGCACTTGAGCGCTGTATTGAAGGAGATGACTAACATCTCTCCCATCCTGCCTTTCTCCTGCCCTCCCTGGTGTAAGCAGCCTGCTGTTTTATTTGGAAAGGGTTTGTTTCTGTTCCTAATGCACAAGCTGCTGAGCCTCGATGACTGAGCAGGCAAGTTCAGGAGTACATCTTGTACTTTCACGGGAAGGTGTTCGGGTTTCTGATTGCTGTTATTTCCTGTGGGAGCTGGCTGTCAGAATTATCTGCCACAGCATTATGGAGTGACTTGCAAGGATATTATACCTGGGGTTGTGGATGTTACCAGCCAAGCTGGAACCTTTGGTGCTTTAGCAGAAATAGTGGCGGAGGGGTGGGGCGGAAATCATGTCTAAACACCAAGGCACCAATCAGAGCCAGCATCTTGTCTTCTTCCATGCCAGTCACTTCTGCTTAATTAGGTATAATTTCTCATCCATTAAGCTTTGTAAATTCCAGGAACAGGTTAGGAATTAGTATCCCATATTTATATATGGAAATCCAAAGCCATGGAGAATCCATTATCCAACATCATATGGCAAATAAAATACAGATGTCCTGACATCCATGAGGTTGTCCTCTCAGTCAGTGACACGACCCTGGGTTATTTAATGGAGACAGTGATGGAATAGGATGGATAGCAAAGCTGCCAGTTCATGTAATAGAAGATTCCCATAAGTATGCAAAGGATCGTTGTGCCCTATCCTGGACTATTCCTGCCCCAGCAAAGCCAGGAGGCTGCAGGCAGTAATGAACAGCCTGGAGCAGAACCTCCCCTTAAGGATGGACATTTATCTCATCAGGTATTAATTGTCAGCTGTTCCCACTGCACTGGTTTGTACAGATTCACATTGCAGTGAGTACACGAGGCACAAGGAGATTTTGCTCTCGTATGCAGAGAAAGTAGGAACTGTTGACAAAGTGTCAACTTCTGCAGGGTGGGGTTGCCAAGTGCAGAGAAGAGGTTGAACAGCAAAGAGCAGGATGCCAGAGGGGGTTTTTAATCCCGACTGAAATATATGGAGTGATCCTCTGTTCATTTAACAGGCCCAGCAGTTTGATGAAAGTCAGAGAAACCAGAAGAGCTGCAATGATAAAAACCACCAGCCTTGATAAGGAAATGAAAACCCTCTAAGCCAGCAAAGTCTTTCCCCTACTGTGCTGCACATCTTGCCCTGTGCTGGGAGGAGAGGGAGCGGGAGAGGGAAAGAGCCATCACCTGAAGGAGCAGGGCTGGTTAAAAGTATAGGTGCCTTGTCACACAGGATGATGTTGTTAACACATTTCCTTAAACCCTTGTGCTCTGACTTGAGGCTGAAACTGCAGCGGGCTGCTGTAACCGAGCCAGTTTGTTAATAGAGAGATCTATAAGTGTTGGCAGCCTCCTCCATTTTCTAGTGGAGAGATGCCTCCATCCTAAAATCCATGCTAGGTCTGTGGTTGGCACTGAGCTGGACGAGGAGACTGATTTTGGGGCTGCAGCGGGGCCAGTGCTCCCAGCCCAGCCCTCGGCCCATGGGTCTCGGGCTGGAGTCACCGTGACGGGGCGGTGGAGGGACACATTTATCCTACTGAATAATCACCTGCCTGTAGCAACAGGCTTTAGTCTCCTGAGCTATCAATCTGCAGTCCTGCACCAGCATTAAATTAACTGGGGAAGGATCTGCGAGAGTGTCTGGAGAGTATATAGGAAAAGTTCAAAAGTTTAGCTGCTGTCGAGGCTGTGTGTTCACTGCAGAGTGAGAGGGAGTCACGGGATCATTTAGGTTGGAAAAGACCTCTAAGATCAGCAAGTCCAGCTTTTAACTCAGCGCTGCCAAGGCCACCACTAACCCATGTCCCCAAGTGCCACATCCACTTGGCTTTTAAATCCCTTCAGGGATGGGGATCCACCACTGCCCTGGGCAGCTGTGCCAGGGCTGGACAACACTTTGGTGAAGAAATTTTCCCTCATGTTCAGTCTAAACCTCCCCTGGCACAACTTGAGGCCATTTCCTCTTGTCCTGCCACTTGTTACCTGGGAAAAGAGATCAACCCCCACCTGTCTACAACTCCCTTTGTAATGGAGAAAAGCTGCTTTAGAAGAAAGACTCCCCTCACCCACCTGTTGCAAAGGAAAACAAGTAAAGGAAGCAGAAATGATGATGCTCCTTTTGAAGCCAACCCTTGTTGTTGGATCAGTGCCAGTGTCATTGCAAGAGTTGTCTGATTTCTACTTTTTGCAATCTATATCCAGCATATTATGAAGGGCAAAACCTTCAGGTCAGAATTTTAAGTTATTATGGCAGAAGGAAGTAGAGAAAGAAGAAGGAATGTCAACAGAATCCTTATTCTCAATGTGGTCTGTCAGGATAGATCGGTACATTGACTAAGTTTAGATTTTACTTTTAATGTATTTTTAATAAGAAATGAAGTCCAGTTCTTTATGGAAGATCAAGTGTTAAGATTTTTCCAAACTTCTGCAATTTTTTCGTGAAAAAGCCGTGCGAAATACGGAGTCTGAATGCTCACAACTGAAATAACAGGAACAACTGGAGGCAAATAAATCCCACAGCACTGATGCAAAGCACCAATGGGAGTCAGTCCTTAAAAATAAGTCTGGTAAACTTAACTTTACACCACTTTCCTTATCTAGAAAATTCTTCATTTTTAATTAAAGGCAAGGCAGGTGTACACTCTACACACACAGAAAGTACACATCATTTTTTTTTTGTAGATATTCACCAATACTTTGAAAGCTCTGTTATACTTTGTCATACACTGGACACCGACCCTGGCCATGGGGGTACGGTGTTGAGAGGACTGAATGTTCACACTCACTGTTTTACCAGCCTGGTGATGCCTTGAAGAGGATGTCAGACCCGTGTGGGATGAAGAGACCTTGCCGTGGTCAGACAGTGGAATAGGTGTAAGGTTCCACCTCCCCACTCCAAACAGCCTGTGCTGGACTACATGAGGCAGTCCTTGGACAGACGTTTTTCTTCTGGCTTTATATGTCGTACAATGGCTCTTGGTACATTTTGGGTCCTGCAACTGCTCCTAGATGTGCAATAGCAGGAAAAGCCCTAGAAGTCTTCTTCCATTTTAACATCACTGCTGATAAATGTATTCTGATGGACTACTCGGTTTCGCATTCATGGAGATATTTAGTGCATTCCTTTAATGGTTGGTGATGCACAAATCGGTTTTAATATCAATAATGAACAATTTGGATGACATTCAGATTCAAGATCTGCCAAAAAAAATTTGCTACATGTCAGGATTTATTGAGTACAATACATTGAGGTTGCCAAAGAGGCTGGAGTTCCTTCAGCAGAAAAGCAAACAGATGGTCCCAGGAAAGTGAGCACATTCTTAAACCCTGAATTGCATTTGGCCAGAATGGAGCCACATCTGCCAAAGCCTGCTGGCCAGGAGTATGGCGGAAGGGAGCCATCAGAAACTAATGGGACATTCTTCAAGCTCTTTCCCTTAATATTGATGTTAGTAATCTAAGAGGAATGTTCCAGAATTGCCAGGTGTCCTTTCGGTTGGCCAGGGTAGGGGAAGGAGACATGATTAACAGTGAGTAACTGGATACACACACACACTGTGGTCTGGAGTGTTCATGGCTAAATATATCCTTCTGGGTCGTCCATGTCCACCTGGCCCCGAGCTGAAGTGGTGGAAGCTCCTCATTTCGGATGATCTGTCTCTGATTTCTGCTGCCACAAGCCAAAAGATAATCTTGCAAGTGTGCCTGCCCCTCCAAATAAGCGGCTGTGGGAGGAGATGCCAGACCTGGGGGTGCACAGCAGAGTTATGCCGGAGATCTTCTCAGGCTTAGCATGGCCAAGGGTTCAGGATCAGAGCTCAGGATATAAGGGTATGTCAGGAAATATATTGGTGGTATGAATCCCATGGATTTGTGCTTGTGCTGTACCTTCTGAAGAGAAACTGCAGCATAAGGGAAAAGACTTGTTCCTCAGCTGCCTTTAAACAGCGCAGTGGGAAATGATCCAGGGTAGTACTGCATGAGAGAGAGGTGCATTCTCTGGTTCAAAGCCTGCAGATGTGCAAGATGAGGCTCTAGCTCTTGGTCTGGCTTTGCAAATAGTAAAAATGTCACCAAATCTGCTCCACAGCTCAGCTTCCCATCATAATACCTCACAAGACTTTTACAGGACTTAATTTAGCAATAAATAAGAAATGTGAGGTCCTTTTATGAAAGGATCTGTAGGAATGCACTAACTGGGCATCACAGTGAAGAAATCACATCACTGATGTGGTGGAAGAGCTCGTCTGGAAGACAAGAGCTCTCCTAAGGCTGAGGTAAGACACCTCACACACTCCGGGAGTTACACAGATGGTAAAATGTTAGAGAAATGTTAAGGCTCAGTTTGAGACTGGCACCTACAAGGATGTGCAGAGGAGGCATTTCAGTAAATGCATCCGAATAGATTTTATTCCTTCTTGCACAGAACAAACAAAAAAGTGCATTTCACTTTTTTATTTCCCACTCCAGAGCTGGCAGTGGCTCAGCAGATCTCACACAGACCTGAGTGTTGCACTTGTGGGTGATCCGTTCTCAGATGATGCCAAGAGAAGTGGGAGATGTGAGCTTCACCTTATCCCTCCTCTCTGCACCTGCCCATCAACAACTCTGGGTAAATTAATCTGATTGTGTGTGTTTCCTCAGAGCTGGGAGAGGGGCAGAGGGTCGATGTCTTTGACAGGTGTGAGGCTTGTCCTGGAGTGTGGCTGCTCTGCCTGTTCTTTAACTGATGTCCCAGGAAATGCACACTTGTTCCTTGACTGCCATATAGATATTATTTCTTGGGATCAAGTCTTTTTTAGGTATGGCAATGTTAACCACTGCCAGGTCCCTTATCTACCTCTCCATGAGCTTTTCCAGCCTGGAACAGGTGACTTCACGAGTCTCAGTGTTGCCACCTCGGTGTTCAGCTCACTGTTCGTGTCACAGGCAGGAGCCCTCCAGTGGAAGTCCTCACAGACCTGTGAGAACTGATCTGCCTGAGCAGATCCTCTCCCCTGCCAGCAGTGGAGGACTCACAACTCTCAGTCGATCCCCTGTGTATGGGGAGGGGGGAAGGGGTGAAATCTCCTCGCCGGTGTTTTTGCAGGAGCTCAGACAATACGATTGTGACGGTCCCTGAATATCCCTCTGTGCTCATGGGGTGTTTGATGTACCCGTAGTGAGCTTATTTCATCTCTGCTTTAACTCTGCTGACATCAGTGGCTTACACCAAGGATAAATTTGGCCTTGTGACTCTGTTTTGTGCTGTAATTCAGTTCCTCCTTTGTTTAAAACTTTTGGCAGCTTGATATATTGTAAGTGCCACGTACGTATAAAATGCCTTTCTTTGAGCAAAGGAAAAGATGCTAATATGCATATTCCTACTTTGTCTCTTTCTTGTTACCAGTTAATCAATCACACAGAATGTTTGTGACACTTATTAAAGGGAATGAGCAGATAAAAGCACATGACTTTCATTTATGAGACCCTGATAAGTTGGAAATACAAAGGATCCTACCAAAGGGAGTCAGTGTATACTAATGGGTAGAACAAAGAGCTGATAATGAAAAAGACATTCAATGTGGATCCCAGTTCTATTAACTCCCTTTGTGATCTTGTGTAACTAAGCTATTCCCCACACTTTCCACATGTGACCAGCTCCAATCTGGAGGCCATGCTTCAGTGGAATATCATTAGGCCAATCGTTCTTATAAATAAAATGCGTCTGTGCTGTCAGCTTTTAATTGCTATCAGCCAGGAATCCAGATTAAAATCCTGGAGCCTGGATCTGGGGAGATTATGTTTTTAGTCTGTGTTCAGATGCAGCTTCAAAAGGAAAGCAAATCCCAAATGCAGTGAATATTACTTATCTTTTTTTCTCTCTCTCTTCGTTTCCTTGTGTGTTTGGATTGAGTGGGAAATCTGCAAATCTTTTTTCCGCCGGGTTGTGAGGAATAAACTGAGCAATCTGCTCTTCAGTTGAAAACTTGGAGGCTGTGGATAAATTACCCCCTGCAAATACCAACTTGAGGAGCAGAATGGGTATTGATCCGACATGCAGTGTTTCCCAGAACACATTACTTTCTTTTCCTGAGGAGAGCAGGAATGTTGTCCTGGTGGCAGATCTTGGCCACAGGCTCTGAGGCACAGTCCCCTTCCAGGGGGTGGATAAATGCACAGAATCACAGAGTCATTTAGGTTGGAAAAGACCCCCAAGATCATCAAGTTCAACCTTTGACTGATCCCCACCTCGTCCCTTAGCCCAGGGCACTGAGTGCCACGTCCAGTCATGGCTTGAGCACTTCCAGGGACGGAGACTCCACCAGGAAAGTAATTTTCTCTCTCTCCTTTCTCCATCTGCAAAGCTGGGATGGTGCTGTTGCTGCCCTGTCTCACGCTGCTTGTGGAGATTTCCAAATGGGCAGTGATATTATCAGTGCCTCTGTAAATCTATTAATTCAATGTGTGGCAGCACAATAGCACACAGCACCTTCAATATGGTTCTTAGGTGGCTGTATGAAGCATATGCTGTTGTCATTTCGAGGTTTTTTGTGTATTTTCTAAATTCCTCCCTTTTGGTAAGAGCAATTATGTTACAGAGTTTGGAAACTGAGGAGAATCGTGCAGTGTAAATGCTCGGGAATGACTAATTTGGAGAGGTTTTTACGACAAAGAAGTTCAAAAAGTAGTTAAAGGCCTGACTGTTAACAAATGAAAAAAGTAATTTGGATACTACCAGCAGTGCAGGAGGTACTTTTATTAGGTAAAGCAACGCAAAAGTTTGGCATGAGTTCAGTAATAATAAAAGAGCAACTATAAAGAGTTAATTATCTCTGATCCCTAAAGGAAGTATATCTTTCCTATCATCATTGAGGCCCTTTGTAGTGCAGGGTTGGGAAAAACACAGCATTTTGGCTGAGAGCCCAACACCTGGCCTGGGAATCATGTTTTACAGTGGCCAGAGATCATCAGCTTCTCCTACACAGAGTGCTAATAATGTGAAATTGGGGCTGAAGTTACCTCATTAGTAGCACCACAAGTAAACTCCATCGCATTCTTTTATTGGGGGGGGGGAACCCAGAGAGAAGAGGCTTGGAGTCCTGGTGTTTGCCTTGCTTTGATCTTTAAATAAAAGTGTCAACGCTGTTTCCTAAATAAAAACAAGCTATGGCTGTTGTTGGCCCAAGCCTTCCTTGTCAAGACCCCCTCGCTGCAAAAATGGGATATAAAACCATATAGGTTCTGTCATTATGTTATAAAAGGGGAAATTGGGAAGGGGAAAAACCCTGAAGAGCTATTTGGAAAGTGCTCCCTCTTCCACCATTCACTCACGCTGAATATTTCTAATGTTTTTTGCCATAAAACCAGATATTGGTGAAATATTCAGATTCACAGAGAGCGTGCCCCAGTGGGACTGGAAGTGCAGCATGACTCCACACTCCTTGGCAGCCTGGATGGTGGCGGCTTTGGAGCCTTCTGGTGCCAGGGATTTGAACTGAAAACTTCATGCTCGCCTTTGTGCTTGGATATAGGGATATATGGATATAGGGATTTATGGATATAGGGATATAGGGACATATGGATATAGGGATTTGTGGATATAGGGATATAGGGATATATGGATATAGGGATTTGTGGATATAGGGATATATGGATATAGGGATTTTTGGATACATGCGTGGCTAAAGCAAAGGAGTATTGAGAGAGCAAATTCTAAAAAAAAATAATTCCCATGCCAACTCTAAAACAGTTACACAAATCCTGCCCATCCCTGGAAGTGTCCAAGGCTGGCTTGGGCAGGTTTGGGGCAGCCTGGGATAGTGGAAGGTGTCCCTGCCCAGGCAGGGGGTGGGATGAGATGGGCTTTGAGGTCCCTGTCAACCCAAACCAGTCTGTGATCCTGTGATTCCAACTGCGTGTGGAACCTGTAACAGGTTTAAGCACTATAAAAATATACATTATAAAAATAAACATCTGTGGGCACTTTTTTCAATGTCAGGAGTTGTTACAGCTCGAGGATTTCACTGGCTTTCCCTGGGCCAGCAGGGCTGAAGCCCCGTGGCTGAGAACAGAAAGCAGCATATAAAGGAAAGCTGCAGAGTCCTTTACAAAGAAACAGACACTTTTTTCTGTTTTCCAGCAGAATAGTCTCATCTGGCTCAGATTACCAGGAAAGTGATTAACCTGTAGTCTTCTCTTAAACCTCCCCTGTGTTATGCCACTGCTGAGAGACCCTGTGAGGGTGGAGTAGCCAAGGAGAGGTTTAGCAAAGCTGAGGATCCAAGAGAGGTTCATGTATCTCTGATGGGGAGGGACCCAGCACCCACCCTCTGCCCACTCCTGCCCCTTCTCCGACAGGATCCATTGGCAGGAATGAGGTTCACTATGCACCACAGCTCCTGGGAGGAGAAGGAAACCAGGGCTCCAGGACTTCGTTTCATGGGGGGAAAATAGAAGGAAAAAAACCAGCAGAGTTTCTCTAAAAAAAAAAAAGCAGATGTGGAAAACAATTTCTATAGTCATTTGCTTTGCTGGAAAATAGGTTTCTTTAAAAGCAAATGAATAACCCCCAGAATTTAAATTACAAACCTAGAACAAATCCTTCCCAAACCAGTGTGGAATATTTCTGTTTTGGAAGATTTTCCCTTATTCTGCCCCCATTCAGAAATGCAGGTTGGAAAGCAAGGCTGCCCTTTATTATGTATTCCAGCCAACAAGCCCTTCCATCCTTTAATAACTGTGTCACAACACCTTTTTCAGATGCTTGATGGTGTAACGCAGAGGTTAATTGCTTATGGAAATGGCTGCTAATGTTAGAAGTATGAGGGTAATTTGTTCCCCCGAGCTGGAAGAAGACGTGGCGGCGGCACGTGAGCTGCTGCATCCCCCTCCAAAGGCTGGTGTCCCTGCTGTCCCCACTGCTGTGGTCATGGGATGCTCTCCTGGCATGAGCTGGTGACTTTCCCCCCCACGCTGAACATTCTGGAGCTCCCACACCAGAGGAGGAGGCTCATATCCGTTCCTCTCAGTACCTTCCAAATCTCCCGAGAGGAGCAAGTGAGCCGGTCTTGCAGGAAGCCCAGTCCCTTGGGAAATCCATGTAGGTCCATCCCCTCCTGCCCCAGGTCAGCCCAGTGCCCACACCCTGGAGATGGCAGAGCTGTTTGCATTGCATCTGCCACAGCCTCGCGTGTAAGGTCTGCTCTGGAATACTTCTGGAGTCGTGTTTCCCACAGGAAAAAGCTTCCTAATAGGCAGGAACAGCTGCCAGGTATGAGCTGGAAGGGTTTGAGTGACCTTCTACTTTTTCAGTATTTTCATTTCCTAAGGGGTGCCCTCCCTGTGCTGGTATTTCCAGGTGTCCCTGTGTGTATCACAGATTCACAGAATGGTTTGATTTGGAAGGGACCTTAATGACCACCTCATTCCACACCCTGCCATGGGCAGGGACACCTTCCACTATCCCAGGTTGCTCCAAGCCCTGTCCAACCTGGCCTTGGACACTTCCACAGCTTCCCTGGGCAACCTGTGCCAGGGCCTCACCACCCTCACAGGGAACAATTCCTTCCCTATATCCCATCCCTCCCTGCCCACTCCCCCTTGTCCTGTCCCTCCAGGTCTTTGTCCAAAGTCTTGTTCCAGATTTCTTGGAGCCCCTTTGAGCACTGGAAGGGGCTTTAAGATCTACCTGGAGCCTTCTTGTCTCCAGATGGACACCCCTAGCTCTCCCAGCCTGTGTGCCAGGCCCTGGCACCTGCAGCAAGGTGCTGCTGCCCCCAGGATTCCCTAGGACTGCTGTTAGGGTTGGCACCATCTGTAACACCCCAGCTGTGAGGGGTGAGGAGGGAAGGAGGAGGGTGAGGCACCAGCAGGAGGGGATTGTCCCTCTCCTCTGTGCTGTACTCACCTGTGTTTAAATTGGCAACCCAAGTGCAGCGAGTACCAGTGCAGCAGGATGGCCAGACTGCCTTTCCCAGCTTTCCCTTGCTCGGGAATGAGGGGCGTTACTTTGGCAAAGGGAGAGTTAACGATCCCCACAGACGTACTTATGTTTATAACACACTCATCCAAAGCTTTTAACCCAGAATAACATTTACACGGAGGCTGCAGAGCTCCATCATGCTGCTAATGCTTACAAGATTTCCCTGAATACTTTTCCGGAAGCTCTTCTTACGGAGAGAGTCCAGGGGGAATCAGTGAGCTGGAGTCAGGAGCGCTCCCCCTGCACGTGTCCTTCCCAGGGACAGCCTTGCTGCTCCAGCCCTGCCCGTCTGGGTGGGATGGGGAGCTGTGGGGGTCCCATGCTCAGCACAAGCTGCTCTGGGGCGCTGGGGGAGACAGCTGTGGCTGATCCAAGTGGACAGTGACAGATCAGCTCATCGGATCCCGCAGAGGAAATGGGGAGGAGGCAGATGCTTGAGACTGCACCAGCAAGGCAGAGAGCTCAGGCAAGTGCCACCCTTCCTGGGAGCAAGGACAGGACTCACAGTGTGGAGCTGCAAGTATTTTGCTTCCTTTACATCTCCAGTGTAAAAATTGAAGGCTCCTGCCATTTCATTCATCCTTTTCAAGATGAGTGAACAAGGCTCCTCTTTCCTCCAGCTTCCTCACTCCCCCGTCCAGTGAATAATGTGCTGCCTTCCCCCTTGATGACAATTTATGTACCAGGAACGCTGTTAATTTGGCTGCCTGGCTCCCAGGTGGGGCTGTGCTGGGGCGGTGTGTCCTGCCAAAATCCCTCTCTGCCCAGCTCCAAGGAGATGAGCTGGCACCTGGTGAGGCACCGCATCCCTCCGGAGGGGCACATCCAGCCAAAAGTCTCAGCTACTGGGAGCGGGGGCTTTAATTTCTAAGCACCTTGTGCTTTAGAGTGCCCTATACATTAGATTGCAAGGCTGGATCTCTGCATCCAAAATGCAGTGGATGCAAATCGATGTAGCAAAGCCAGTGGAGCCAACAGGATTTACATTTGCTGAGGATCAGGCCCCCAGCGTGTTACTCCAGACTGTGCTAAATTCTTACCTGGAGGCACCAGCATATTTAGTCCTGACATCATGGGAACATTACCTACCTGTAGCAGCTGAATTTACACACTCCCCAACACCTTTAAGATGCTTTATAACCTTGAAAATCCCCTGACAACAAATATTCTCTGCTAGCATATGCCAGCAAGGAAACGGTGCAGTACAGCCATACCAATTAAGCCTGAACATTTCATGCGTCCGTGGCATTTTTTTATTGAGGTACTGTCTATCTTTTTAACTAGGTTTGTTTTTATTGAAGCAAAAACCTGCCCTTTCAGATGAGCAGGCTAGTCTATCAGAGCTGACATTTAGTGGAAAACAAAGCGCAGGCATGAGAAGGTTACAAGAGCTGGCACATGCTTTTGCCCAGATTAGCCCGTAACAGAACTGGACTCATCTAGTTCTACTTTCAAAGAAATCCTTCTGTCAGTAGATTTTCTCCTGCTTGTGAGCAGAGGAGGAGGCAGAGCAACGGTACTCGACAGCTGTTGAAAATAAGCCTTTGGATTTATTCCACCATACACAGTCCAGAATTGATAAAAGAGGTCAGGGCTGGCCACAGTTGTAAACTCAGTGGCTGAATCTGTGGTGGCTTCATGGTTTTGTCCTGGGAGGCATCAGGCAAAGCATCACCAGCAGGAGGGGATTGTCCCTCTCTGCTCTGCACTGGGGCAGCCTCAGTTTGGGGCACCCCAATATTGGGAAGATATTGAGCCATTGGAGTGTCCAAAGGAGGCACCAAAGATGGGGAAAGACCTGGAGGGGAAGGGTGTGAGGAGCATCTGAGGGCACTTGGTGTGTCCAGGTGGAGAAGAGAAGCCTGAGGGGAGTTGTCACCTCATTGCAGTGACAATTCCTGGGCAGAGACAGAGGAGGGACAGGCCCTGATCTCTGCACTGGGGGACCAGGGACAGGAGCCAGGGAATGGCTGGAGCTGGGGCAGGGCAGGGGCAGGTTGGATCTCAGGACAAGGTTGTTCTTCTTTCCCCAGAGGGTGGTTGGGCACTGCCCAGGCTCCCCAGGGCAGTGGGCACAGTCCCAAGGCTGCCAGAGCTCCAGGAGGGTTGGGATGATCCTCTGGGGACAGGGAGGGACTCTAGGGGATGTTCCTGGGCAGGGCTGAGGGTTGGACTGGATGGTCCTGGTGGGTCCCTTCCAACTTGGCACATTCTGGGATTCTGTGATTTTGTCTTGAGGGACAACATGACTCAAGGCAAGGGCTGAGCACCATCCCTCTCCAGGACAAAGCACCATTCCCTGTGTCCTCCTGCTGCCCTCCACCCCACCCTTCCTGTCCCCCAGGGGCAGCATTGGCTCGGCTGAGCACCTCCTGCTCTGTCCATTAGCCCTGGCAGGACGTGGTGATGCCGGATACTGATTACAGCAAATTTGGCTCCAAAGCCAGGATCCACTCCCCGCTCTCCCCGTGCAGCTGCCATTGGGGTTGGCAGGAACTTTAAGTTTTCTTAGCTGCGGGTTCCTAATGGCCTTTTTGGACTGCTATAGGTAAGCAGGTTTTATTATCCATTTCCAAATAATACTGAATTAATTATTCAACCCAAACTCGTGCAGTAGATATCTGACTGTAATCCTGACATTTACGAACCACCGGGGAAGACTTTTCCTGGCAAGTTCTTTGCATTGTATGGTCAGACACTGGCCCACAGCTCACGGGTAGAACTCCTTTCTGTTCAGCACTGCCCAGGGTTGAAGAGCAGGGCCCAAACCCCAGGCAAGTTGCAGTGTAGCTTTTGAGGAGTTAAAACAGGCAGGATACAAACTGAATTAATGGCAGGAGTGGGGGTATTGAAACCACAGAGCAAGTGGGATTTGGATGGCAGGGACTGGAGAAGAACTGGAAGAGAAGTGTTGTCACCCCAGGTGAAGTTTTTCTGCAAGTGAAGGAGTTCTAATCCCCAGGTTTTGGAGCCATCATCACTAAGCAGAGTAGTATTTTTGTGTTTGAGAGGGCTTGGCAGCAACACTCAGCTGCTCAGTCCCACGCAGGGTGAGCTGTTGTAGGATTTTAGCATTCACACCTTCCTCTCAATGGAATGGAAAGGGCCAGTCACTGCCAGGGTTAATCCGGTTCTAGGAGAACCTGGTCTGCTCAGATAGAAAGAACAGAAACTAATCAAATCCACAGAGTAAAGATTTTTAGGAAAATATTTGCTTCCCTAAAACTTCCAAGTCTGAGTGTATTTGCTTTTCATACAATCGTCATTATTTGCTGGTAAATATTAATAGCAGGGATATTTAAGCTAAATGTTCGAAGCAAAGCTTTCCCTCTACAATCCAGTGCCTTTATCTCCCTATTCACAGACTCAACTTAAAATTCTTTACTCTTAACATCATCATCATCTGTTGTCATAGAAACTATTGCAATACATGAGTACTCTAAATGACTGCGACTTGGTATTGAATGGCAAGGGATCAAGATGGACTGAGATGGGGGAACACTTAAACCAGATATATCTGTGGGCAACAATTGATGATGAGAAGAGTTGTTCAATCTCTCGACAACAAAATAAAATGTACAACATTCATTTTCATTCCAGCAAAATCACAGAATGGTGTTTATTGAACCTTTTTGTTTATTTTGTGTATTCTTTCCTATGAGACACATAAACCAGGAGGCTCTCTGTTTTCTTTAAACAAATCTGTGCAGTCCAGTTCTGAACTAATTTTACTGGGATTTCTTGGTGAAATTTCCTATGGAGAGTCAGGGTTTACATTCCTGATTTCTTAAGTTTGTGGTGTTTATTTGTACCTTGCTAGTGAAGAAATAATACATCTGCTTGGTTTCCTCTGGCTGAGAAAACTAGCTGTGCCTCTTTAACATTTTACTCCCATGTTCTCTTCAAACGACTGGTGAAAATACATCCACCAAAAACAGTCAGGCTTTAATTCTACAGCAGCTTGTCCACCTGCAGTGTATCTGCAGTGCTTTAAGTCCCAGGCATCCCTCGGAAGCTGTTCCCAAGAAGCAGAAGAGAAGGTCAGTTACAAGTTACCTTTTTTTCCCCCTTGCTATAGCAGCAAAATGCCAGGAGAGCTTCAATTTGAAGCCCGAAGAAACTGTTATTCCTGCATCATCTCAGTGGAATGCAAAGCTCAGACAGGTCCTTAGGATGTGTAAATGTCACAGAGATTCAGTTTTGCAGAGAAGTCATTGACACTCCAGTGACAGCACAGCAGTATTTTGCTTCTGGTTCAGTACAAATTACAGACAACTTGACATTAGAGACCTTCGAATGCAAAAGCAGCCTGAAATCCTACATGATCAAGTGACTTTCCCTATTTACAACAACACAGCTTTCATTTAGATGTCTCTTCAGGGACAAATTGATGGAATGGAAATGGAATGGAGAGAAAAGCTGGGGAAGTTTCTCATTTGTGTGGCACTGCCTGCTCCATCCTGAACCTTCCCAAGTCTGGCTGTGCCTCTCCCTTGCACGAATCGACCTGTCAATGTTATTGGCACATCCTTGAGCTCTGCCTTCTGAACTCCCCCTGCACAAAGCAAAGAGAGCCAACCTTTTAAATAAGAGCAGATCTTAGCAGCCCTCCCGGTCCTTGCTGATACAGTTTGCTCCAGATAATTATCTGTGTTCATATATGTTGTTTGGTGACTTTGCAATTATCCTCTTATCTTTCCTTTTACGTGTAATAACAACCCTGTGGCCATTCTGTCGAGGTGCTTGAGTGCAGCTTGATTCTGCATTTTAAAGAATTCATTTGCTGAAAATAAGAGGAGAGAGATCACAGCACTGCCAGGAACCACTGCAGACCAGGGGTCAAAATAGTGCTTTGGGCTCTGAGACAAACTAAAGGGCCCGAATTCAAAGTGTGGTCTGTGTAGGGCGCCAAGGTATTGGGTGAATGGCAAAAGGACTGGAGCAACAGCTTTAATTGCCTGTGAAGATATCATGACAGACCCAAGATTGAAAGACCAAACATTGCTTCAAAAACCACGGGAGAAAAAGGGTTAATAAGAAAAAAACTGCCAGAATAAGCAAAATGTGCTGTTGCCCCAAAAAGTGACTCCATGGCCTCAGTTCCTACCAAGACCAGCAAACAGAGAGCAAGTCGACAATGCAGGAAACGTTTTAATGGCTACACTGTCAGGGGTTTTTTTTATTTCTTACAGGTTTGGTGTTTTTTTTCCACCCCCTCCCAGCCGTGGCTGTGGGCTGCTTGCACACCCAGCCAGCCCACACCTGCACCACAGTAAACACGAGGAGTTCCCTTGGAGATGGGGCTGCATCTGCCACGGCTGATGGGCAGGGCCTGGGCCATCAGGAGGATCAGAAAACCACAGAATATGAGGATTTGGAAGGGGCCCAGCATGAGCATCAAGTCCAACTCCTGTCCCTGCACAGGACATCCCAACAATCCCACCATGTACCCGAGAGTGTTGTCTAAATGCTCCTTGAACTCCGTCAGCCTTGAGGCCGTGACCATTACCCTGTTCCAGTGCTCAACTGCCTGCTGGGTGAAAAATCTTCTTGTGAGCCCCTCTCTGCTCCTCCTTGGCAGCTCCTCAATCCTCAGCAGGTCGGCAGGGGATGGGTCATGCCCAGGGATGTGAACACCCACCAGGATTTCCAACCTTTCCAGCCTTCAGAGGACATTTGCATTTTACTCCCAGGTTTGGGACCACCTGGGTGGGATTGGATGACACCAAACTCCTCACTAGGGATGTTACTTAGTGAAGAAAGTCATCACAACTCACAGCGCCTGCCTCGCAGAGCTCGGGCCAATCAGAAAGCAGGATTTATATGGCCTAATTAATTCAACTGTCAGGAAATTAAACTATCATGTACTTTGATATCTGTCTGTTTTCTCAGGTGCAGTTATATTTGAAGAGACCCCACGCCTGTTTAGCCGTGATCCCTTTTGGAAATAATTGGCATGGTTTTGATTGATAATGTGTATTCCTCTTTAAAGGAAAACACACTATTTTTCATAATCAGAGGCTGAATGCATAATGAGTGCTCTGGTGCTGCCTTTAGCATCAGGTCTGTCAAACTGCACAGTTATTTCCATATTGATGCAAACTAAGATATTACACTCCCTCATTACATTGACATGGCACATCTTTCAACAGTCAGCTTCCAATCATACGTTCCTTGCAAACAAAATTACCTTCATTTTCTCTTTTGCTACAGAAGGAACTAGCAGTGGAAATGTGCCCTAACAAGCTAATCAACTAATTTTTAGAATATGTTTCAACCATTTAATATTCTAAAAGAAAACAAGAAAAAGTTGCTAATGGGTATGCTGGCATAAACAGAAATAAATAGACAACTGGTTGACTGAACATTAGCATACTTAAGTTTTATCGAAGTCACAGCGGAATTCATTTTGCAAGTCAAAAAAGCAAGATCTATTTGTATCCACGAGCAGAACCACCTCATTTGCTCGGTACATTCTTGAGCAGATAACCTTGGTTATGAAGGTAAAAGGGAAGAAAGGAAACTCTCCTTCCACCAGCCAAATGCTCCAGGCGATCAATTGATGTTATTGGGACCAGTGCGTAGGGCGGCTGGTAATGGTTTGTGTGGTGCTGATGGCTGTGCTGCTAGGAGAGAGCAGCCGGGCTCTGGGTTATGGCCTGCCATCCACAGGGTTGGCACAGAGCAAGGGTGTTTCCAGAGCAACACCCAGGGATGGGAAAAGGGAAAGGCAGCTCTGCCTCGTTAAATCCGAACACGCATCCCAAACGGACAACTGCGCGGGAAGAATTGGTGTTTTAAATGACCCAGTTCGATGGAGAAGGGAAAGGCTGTGGTGAGTAGAATGAAAGGGACCTCAGGTGCAGAACGGTGACTGGAGAAGACATTGGTCAGGGAGTGACGCCGTGCAGGGAAGTCAGAAGCACCACGAGGTGCCTCACCAGCCCCTCAACCACCCCCAGCAGCTTCCCAGGGATCCTTCCATTCTGTCAGGAAATACATCGTTGGTTTGGCTTCAGGAGAGTTACAGACCCTTTGCAAAGATGATCCTCGTGCCTCACTGTACAGATCCTGTCNCACATCGTTTGTTTGGCTTCGGGAGAGTTACAGACCCTCGTGCCTCACTGTACAGATCCTGTCAAGCTCTAGTTCTGCATTTGTTACATATGTTAATTTGCTTTGGGAAATTCGTGGTAAAGCCAATTATTGTGGTGATACAGTGTTTAGGCAAACCTCCAATGTCTGCTCCGGGTGCGAGTGTGGAACAGGGACAGGCATTGCCTGCGCTGCTCTATGATTAGTGGTTGTGCCTGAGGGCAGCTCTGGGCAGCACCTTCTCCTGGTGCAAACACTGGAAACAGCCCAGCCCTCCTCACATGAGGCACAGATGGGTGAGTTGATCCTGAATTCTTCAATGTCCCGATCAGAGCTGTTCCATGCACAGGTTATGGGCTGATTTACACATCTGAAACCACAGTCCGGTAGCACATCCTTGTCTTCCCAGCTGTATGTCTAAAATTTGGGCACTGCATCTTTCTTTCCCTATGGGACATTCCAGAATCCAGCCCTGCAGGCCATTGAGTCAGAGTCGCTGTAAAACCTGGCATCATTATCAGCTGCATTTCCTTACATATCCGGGGAAAAATACCTTCCAAGGCTGACAGTTGCACGGGAATGCAGCAGACTGTTCCCTGACGTGGGATTAAACAACATACTGTGCAGCAAGAGAAACATCTGTTTGTTCTTGAGCTGAGCAGCGACTGCCTCGGATGAGGGTCCGGAAGAGGAGAGGGACGGCTCAAGATGAAAGGTTGAGATTCAGCTGCCGGGGGAAGGAATACATCCATGATCCTGTACAATATTTCCGCTCGGTCATAAAAATCAAGGCAGTGCTATTCCAGCAAATACCCCGGCAGCACTGCAGCATGACAGCCAGCAAATGAAACGGGAAACGTTTCCATCATAAAATCATATCCCACCAGTCGGGAAGGCAGACTAGAGAACAGATGTCCCAAGATCTGCGAGTGTATCACATCCATTAGGGATATCTGGAAAACAAGAGGGGTTTCTCCTGGTGAAAAAGACGAGTGGAAGAAGCTCTGCCTGGTTGCTGCGGGGCTGGCAGCCTGAATCCCACCAAAGGGAGATGTGGCTGTGGGGGGGAACGGCACATAAAGCTCAGGCTGTGGGCAGCCAGCCCAGGAGGGGTCTGTGGGTGACGGGGGATGGGGGTTTGTGAGCAGCCAGGCTGATGTGGGGCACGGAGCAGCAGAGGCAGCTTTCCTCCCACACGTCCTTCTTAAGAGGTTTCAAACACACGCCTGGGTTTGCAGATTTAGATCCAAATTTGTACAAAGAAGTGTGATAACTCTCCCTGAAACCTGATTTGATTTTCTCCCTTCGCTATCTTATCTGGCACGGAGGAGATTTAAGTCATACCAGATTATGAAGTGTTATCCTCTCTACTCAGCCAGAGTATCTCTACAGACGGTCAGGCTGCCAGAGCTGAGCTCCAGGTTGTCTCTGACTCCAAGTTTAAATTTTCAAGGTACTTTTTACCAGATCGCTGCCTGAAAACACAGAAATGCCAAGTCCCACAGCTGGTAATTTCTTTACATAAATAACAATTCTACAAAAGATCCCTTTAATGACATCAATTATACGTAAGTAAGTGCACTTTAAAGACTGATTTCTTTTTTTAGGGGGTTGTTTTGAAGCATCTTTGAAATCATTAAGAGTAATTTTCACTTTATAAACTGAAAAGCAAGTTTCCCATAGGCATCAACCCTGCAATAGGTACATTTGTTCCACTTTCAGGTCTAGTTGTTTACTTGCCAAATGCATCAGACACAGAGCCTGAGAGCAGCCACACAGATATAAAAATACACAAGTTAACTCTCCTCCTTTTCCCAGCTGGTGGTTGTGCACAGTCCATGGAACTGTGGGTGTGTGCTGTCAAGGTGTGCTGGGGCTGGATTTACCCTCCAGGGCCCTCCCTGTTGCTGCACTTAGCCCAAGCTGCCCAACAGTGAAAAGAGAGAAAAAAAGAGTAGAAATTACATCATTTAAAGGTTAATTTAAGAAAGGTGCAAAGGTTAAAGGGTTTGTGCTACTGTCTGTAACATGCCTGACCCTGTCAGTGCACAGGCTCTGAAACAAACCCTTGTTAGGCAGCAGGACATCCTTCCACCCTAAACATGTTCCCCAACACCACCTGAAAATGGATTTTAGCTCATGAGAGTTTCCCACTCTCTGCCTGCAAACCTGCCCGAGCTTCTTCATTCCTTCCTGCTTTTCCTAACAGCAGTAGGAGGTCCCGTCCAGACAAAGGGCTCTCTCCCTTGGCAGGGCAAGGAAACCTCTCTTGAATTAGGAATGCAAAGCTCCATTCTTGGCCAAAGATCTGAACCTCGTGTGTTTGTGGTACATTGTGAGAGGTTGTTTCGCATTGTCCCCGCTCACATTCCCTGTGTGCAGGGGACGGGGGACACCCATCTGTGCCAACTCACAGAGACACTGCAAGAACAGCAGCACTAAGGACTTGAGCTTATGGACACAGGGATTTCTGCAGCAGGAGGAGAGGACCCTGCACAGCATCCCCTCTGTCATGTGAGCTGCTGTTTCTACTTAAAATTTCACTGGCAATCTAGAAAAATGCCAGTCAGGCAGAGCAAGATGCCTGTGCACAGAGGGTTGCTGGAGAGCGCGGAGTAACAGCCAGCCAGCAGCTGATAATCTGCTTGTAAACTCCTGTTTGGAAATAAAGACAATCCCATTTTACAGCAACCAGATGTTTTAAAAAGAATATTAGTATTTACAAGTGCCTCAGGCTATTGTTTTATACAGGTCTGAAGTGGGCTTACAAAAAATGGAAAATCAGAAGCAAGTGTGCAGTTCAAAGGCTCCTCAAAGCTGTGAAATCTGGTGTGTTGTGGGGTAGATCCCCTTTACTTTGTGCCGGGGATGTTGGGGGGGATTGATTGCTGACTAACTTGCCTAACCAAGTTCCCCTTTGCTGTGATTTTTCCCTGTTCTTTACTATCCATAATTGGGTAACTTCTCTCCAATTTTCTCCTTGGAACACTGAAGATAAGGTTTCTGTTTAATCATGCCACTTTAAGTACTTGCAATCAGACAGGATATTGCTGCTTTTAAAATAAGACAATGACATTTAATGACTTTCATTTCTTCCTATACCAAAGATTAATTTATATGCTGGAGTCATCTTTTTCATTGGAAAATTATCTCCACTCTTTTTTGAAATGATTCGATCTGATTAGCAACTTAATTCTCCTTTTATATTTCTGATTTTGTGGCTTTCACTGCCAGCTCTTGCTTGTCATCTTTTTACCAACCCTCATTCAGCTTTTGTTTCTGAATTAGCCTGGAGTTAAGAAGGCAGAGAAGTTGTGAGGTGTGGGAGCTCTGTGCTGAGCTGGTGGAGCAGCACCACACGTGGAAAAATGCCCCTGAGAGGGATTACCTGAGCAACCCTTAGAGGGTGCAGGACTGTGGGGCCTGTGTGTGTGTCCCTGGGAAAAAAGCTTCACAATTTGCAGTGTTATCTTTAATTTTCAACAGGTGTTTGCCTTTATCAAGGTCAATGCCGCTGTTAGGAATTTATTTTGGCTTTCTGCTGACACACTTTAAAGGAATTATCATTTTCTTTATTCTGCTGGCCATCATTTTCTTTTTGCACCTTGTCTAACTTTTCCTTGGCTTTACTTAGCATCTATAACTTTTCTGATTTATTGTAACACTTCTGTGGTGTTTATACATGTTCTCTCAGCTTCAGAAAAGTCTTCATTTTCTCTTAAATCAGGCTGTTTCTCCAAGTCAGCAAGGCCTTCTCCTGTGGTTGTGGGATTAGGTTTTTCCATAACATAAGAAGAGGTACCTGAGCAATCCCCTTTATAAGTTATTTTTATTCTGGCAAAACCTTTACATCCAACACATTTAGCCCATGATTGTTTTCTGGCCTGTGAAACCAGCCTTTTTAATGGACCTAATGTATAAATACAAGGTTGAAGTGGGTTCACATAAGCCACTTGGCTGTGTGAGAACTTTTCAAAAGCACTAATGGCTTTTTCTACATTTTTCTGTCTTTGTATGAGTCGAATGCGTGGACCCAGATGCTGTCCAAGGGAATCCCTTCCTTCCCAGCCCCGAGGGCTTGGGAAGGCTGGACATGCATGTGCAGAGTGCCATGGGCAGATGCTAATGATGCCTCCCATCCGAGGGCTGTGAAGTATTGCAATGGTGCTTTAACATAGCTCAGCAATCAAACTCTAGAGTGTAATGAAAACAGGAGTACCGTGTTGAACAGAGAAGGAAAGCGTGGAGAGAACAGAATGAAAATGAGTCCTCACTTAAGGGCACACACATGTAAATACACGTACGTGTCACTTGACTAGTCCATGACACTTAAACCCAAAGCCAAACCCCAAACCTGCTGCTGGTTTTGGCATGGTGATTTCCTTCAAGAAAAAAGTGACCGTGAAGTAGATGAGAGTTGACATGACAGATTGTATCTGCTGTGCCTGTTGGCCCCAAAGGCAGCAGTTTGTGGTTTAAAATTCAGTAATTATGGATGTACACAAATGTTTCAAACAAACAGCAACATGGGCCACCATCCTCGAGTGCTGCACAGCAAAGATTGAAATCAATTAAACAATTGAGGAATGTGAGGTTCACATTTCACAGGTGAAAAGAAACATCTGGAGTAGAATCCTTAATCTAGGGATATCCACATCTTGTCCTGCCATGAGGAATATCACTTGGAGAAGTCTGCTCAGGATGAAAGAACAAGACCCACAGGGATCTTTAGAGAATCACACAGAATCACAGAATTAACAAGGTTGGAAAAGACCATGGAGATCATCGATTCCAACCTATCACCTGACACCATCTTATCACCTAAATCATGGTACCTCATCCAATCTCTCCCTAAACACATCCAGGGATGGTGACTCAGACACCTGCCTGGGCAGCCCATTCCATTTACAAAGCTTCTAGTGGGAGGTGGGTTGGAACCAGATGAGCTTCAAGGTCTCCTTCAACCCAAACCATTCCATGATTCCACACCTCTGCCAGAGGAAGGCCCGTGTCCTCCACCTGAAGGAGGTGTCTGTGCAGGCCGGGGGCTGTTCAGCAGGCAACTGCACCTTTTGTCAGATTAATCTGCTGTGTGTGAGGTGTGGCCTGGTTCTAGCATGGATTTTTATCCTGTTTTCAGTGGCTGATCCCTCTCTAGAGCCCAGCGGAGACCCTTGACCAGGCGGGATGTGCTGCTGGGGCAGCACCTGGTTAATGAACCACTGCGGCACCTTTGTTTGTCTGCCTGCCTGGTGCCCTGCTCTCACTTGTACAATTATTACAAAAATCAGACAGAATGTTGCCTTGAGATATGATTTTCATAGTGGGATAGATTTTATTATGCCAGCCATACAATACCCACTATTATCATTTTGATTATATGCTCCTCTCATTTGCACTACTGGAACATTATCTGTGGTGCATTCATTATTACTTTATAAGAAACTGAAACTACATCCTTAAGATGAATTGTAAGGGAGGCTTTCCATTTCCTCAGACAGATACTTTGGCTGAGATCATTAAGTGGCAAACATTATTTGTAAAAGTTTATTTTATTTTATTTACGTAAACTCTAAAAGAAAGAAATAACATAGATATTTCTAACAGACAGAAAAGCCTGCGGCTAGTGGCAACAAATGACTGCAATTTAGAATTCATGTACTATTAGGAAGTTCTGATTAAATTGTAAGTTCCTTTGGAGGCAGGAAGTTGAATAAATGAGAGTGTGGCCCGGTGGCTTCGATGGGCTCAGAGGGGCCGAGGGTCAACAGCAGTTCATGGGTTCCTTCTGCCCCCTCAACCCAAGGTGTCTGAAGAGCAGATCCATCACAAACCCGATGGGAGAGGGCAGGTCAGGGAGGTTTGTGTGTAATAGCCCAGCTGGGTTCATAGCAGTGGATTTAAAGAGATGCTGGGTCACCTGCATGGCTGGGGAGCATCACTGGAGCACAGGGTGGGACCACCTCGGGCTCTGTGTCCAAGGACAGAGGTGGCCTTTTCCCTGAGGAGTTTGCTCCCCACCATCTCTCCGAGTTGCCCTGACCGTGCAGGAGGCCTCAGCCTCCTTCACACTTGGGTAAGGAAAAGCCCCAGCCACAGGACCCTCACCCAGCTCTCTCGGTGCAGGGCCATCCCTGCCTCCAAACCAAACTGCTCCACTTCTGCCCAAAGTGTCTGAGCACAAATCCTGACCTTGTTCAAGGCCTAAAATGTCCCATGACTGTGACACAACCAGGATTCCACAGTTCCTCTGACAGAACAGTGGCAAGCACACCTGACTCCTGGGGTGGTCCATATTGCTGGGAAGATGTCCCTGCTCATCGCAGGGACATTGGATCAGATGGCCTTTTAAGGTCCCTTCCAACCCCAACCACCCTGTGATTCTGTGATTCTGGGACTCAGCAGAGCTGCTCAGCTGCCATGGACAAGTGAGGCTTGTCACTCATGTTCACAGGGCGTCAGTTGTTTCAGCTGCAACAGAGCAGTTAAACCCCAAATTGTGGGTGCAGCTGGACAGTCTCAAGGAACCTGCTGATACATGAAGCCCACTGCATCTTTAAAAAAGATAATTTGTGTCTTCACTGGAAGAGATCACACTTTGCTGTGTAGATAAGAACGTTTTCAGGTTGATTGCGAATCATAAATATTTGATGCGCTGTAATTACTAGTTCTTAAGTATCATTTCCCAAATTATTATTATTTCTATTAAATGCATAGAAACTTGGGATGGAAGAGTGAGTTAATGCAGAAACTCTTCATCACTGCAGATCTGGGTTTGGGGGAAGGTCATTAGCGGATTTGTGTTTTGTTTCTTCCCACCTACCTGTCTCACAGACCACTGCAAAGAGCAGAATTGTGGTAGAAGCTGAAAACAACAGTAATTCTCATGAGAGTAATGGCTGGAATCCTGCTATGATTTTATTCTTCCCTTTACCCTCTGCATCATTATCATGGGCAAATTATTTAATCTCTCTTCTTGCTCAGAGTGACCAGTTAAATGGATACAACAATTCCTCTGCCTTGGGTCTGTGATGAGGTCTGGCTGATGTTTGCAAAGCCCCCTGAGATCTCTGATAGGAGACAGCAGTGTGTTCACCTTTGGGTGTTCCAAGCAGCAGGAGATGAGGTCTCCAGCAGGCAGAGATGGAGGTGTTGCTGCAGGATGAACCACCCAGCAGTCTTCTCCACTCCAGCAAATCCGTCTTTGATTCTCCCTGAGGCCACTTGTAGATGGATCCCTAAGTCCAAGTTACTCTTCCCATGCACCCTCCACCCAGCACCATTTCCAACCCAGTAACGTTGGGATTGAGCTGCTGGGGAAGAGCCACCGGGTGCAGCTGCAGCAGCCCAGGTAGATTTCCCTCCTGCCAAGGCATTCAGTAGTGTCCTACAGCCCTCGCTCCAGCCCCGGGCATGGCAGTGGTGGCAGAGGAGGTGGCTGCAGTCCCCTCTCTGGCCACTGGACTGGGGATTCCTGGAGTTTGGTTGGGTTCTGCCTGACCCCTAGTGCTGCCCGAGTGCACCTCTGTGGCAGCTCGATTATTGCTTACAAGTTGGCAAACAGAAAGAGAATATTCGAACTAATCTGGAATAAGTCAGATATACTTTTTTTCACCTCTGGGGAGATTTTCAACTATAACAATGTAGCTTTGAGCTTCTGACAGATGCTAATGAATTGTTGTTTACATGTTTGATTTACTGCCTAAACAAAGATAAGACATGCTCTTGAAAACACATTGAATGCACAATCCAAACACATCCATTAAATCTGTCACAATAAACATGACAGCTTTCTTCTAACCTAACAACTGGCATGCCTCATTTACATATTAATGAGAAAACTGGGATCAGTCTGCACAAATTGCTTCTATCTTGCGAAGGGGAAGCACTGACTGACAGTGCAGCTCTCCATGGTGTAAGTACAACAAGTAAATACCTCTGCCATCTTAATGGATTTTATTTTTATTTGCCTATTTGGTTCCGTGGTTATTGATTAGTTGTCTCTCGTGAACTGCACTGACAGACATTACAGCTACGGGGACAGACATTAAGAGTTCCCACAGCTTCCCTGGGGCACGAATTGTCTGCTGGGCTTTGGGGTTGGCATTCCCAAGAAGGCTTGATTAAAAGGCTGGATATACCTCAAAGCCCTCTCTGGTCTCCATCACCACAGAGTGCATGTGCCAGTGCTGCCAAGTGCTCTGTTATCCTTAAAATGTTCTATACTGGCCTTAAACCTCTGGAGGAGGAACCATTCTGCAGGTGGGAAAACAAGGCACAGAAGGGAAAGTACTAAAAAATCCAACTGAATTCCAATCAGGTTCACACTCTGCAGTGCTTAAATTACCTTCCAGAATGGCACTTTGGTCTCTAAATTACCAGCTACTTCTGGAGAATGGATTTGGAGCGTGTATCCATGCTGAGCAGACACCATCCATGCTCAGGTTCACCAAGGGATGCTGAGGGTCCTCAGAAATACACCCCAAAGTACCTTATGGGCCCTAGAGACAGCACCATTATATGTTACCATAACAAGGAGTCATAACATTGAACCTGAACTTTCCACAAAGCCAGAGGTTGTTGCAGCTGGGACATGGGAAGTTGGGTGATTGAGTTCCAAACCAACATGAATCCAAGGTTCAATCCTCCAGTCTAGCCAAAACTCGGCTAGATCAGGAGGAATGGAATAGATTTAGAATTCGTATTTCCAACAGAAGCAGCTTTCAGATGCAGAACTTCTGACCATCATGTGTCTGTCTGAAGGCACTGGAGAGCTCTTCACTGCATTTTGATCTGTCTCTAGTTGTACACTTAAGACATGGCTGGAGCTTTGGATATAAGTGAGTTTCCTCTTGTAATGGTTTGCACTAAAAGGCTGTATGAATAACACTAGAAACAATCCCAACTGTTCCAGAGCACTCCAGGGAAATTAATGCACTCCTATGCTTTTGTTTTGAAGTTAATTCTTTATTTTTTTGTGGTCTCAGTGAACCATTTCTTCCCTACAAAATTGTGCACACTGCTTTATTTTTCTGAGGCCGACAGAGCCAAGTATTTCAAAAGACTAATTTATCTCCTGAAATTTATAGTCCTATTTCTAGATTAAAAGGGCTGTGTTCAGTTACTCTTGGATGTAGATTCCTCCTCCTCCTCTCCAAGGCTCAGCTATCTGACTCCTGTCTCCAGACATTAGTGGTTTGCCCCTGACGTGGTCTTTCATCTGCTTATGGCTGAACAGTTTGTGTGCTACCGGGGCATGCCATAAAAACTGAATTTATATTAAATAATTAACATCAAATGAAACGGATTCTGCTGTAAATGTTATTCCAGTCCAGCATTACGGAACTACATTCAAAGGGATGAACACACCCAGAGGAACCCAGACAGCCTCCCCCAAAACAAACCCCCAGCCCCCCAACTTTCTCTGGTGACAAAGATCTTCATCCAGATGCAGAGGCAGGTCCCCAGCCCTCCCTGGCAGTGAGAGGCTCTGGAGAAGTCCATAGGATAAGGTATTGCCCAACCTTCTGAGCAGAAGGAGTCGTGCACAACATACAAGCAATGAACTGATTTAATTTCACTGTCAATCAGAAGGAAAAAAGGGCCAGCACAACGCAGAGAGTCGCTTCTCCTCAATCTGAGAAGAGCTTTGGGGGAAATATTGTAAATGTCATAATACAATATGTTAAATATAGTAGTTAAAATACTGTTCTGCAGCCAAATTCTCTTCTTAGACACACACACAACTCCCACTGGCAGGAGCAGGAGTTGTGCAGGGGAGCCTCAGATGAGGGAAATCTGTTCTGGGGAGGGAAGGAGGCTGGTCAGGGGGTGTATGTGTGTGTGCCCTCTGAACTGAGCATCAACAGGGACCTGTGGATATGAAAATACTCTGGATAACTTTGAAGGCTAATGAGGAACAATTTTAGAAGAGATTTTTAATCTCCAGAGCACTGGACTAAATCCTAGGTCAGAGCTAGCACTTCTGTCCCTCTGTACTAATGGACCGTGGACTAAGAGGAGTGAAGCCAAGAAGACCCCAGTCCTAATCCTGATTTTTACACTCCCTGTTTGTGGTTTTGTGCAGATGACTCAAAGCTGCTTATCCCACCCTGCTGCTTCTGAAAGCTGCACAGGCAGAGATTTGCTGTAACCAGAGCCAGGGCTAACCTGTGAGCGAGGGCACTGCTAGGGCCATGGCTCCAGCACTTCCAACACAAGTGTCTTCCAGTCAGTCCAGGCTCAACAGATGAATTAGATCAGCAAATGGGGCAAAGCTTTGCTGTGGGAGTAGTTAATAAATACGAATATAATCACAAAGTCATGGAATGGGTTGGGTTGGAAGAGACCTTAAAGCCCATCCTGTTCCACCCCCTGCCATGGGCAGGGACACCTTCCACTATCTCAGGCGGCTCCAACCTGGCCTTGAACACTCCCAGGGATCCAGGGGCAGCCACAGCTTCTCTGGGCACCCTGTGCCAGGGCCTCCCCACCCTTCTAGGGAAGGATTTCTTCCTGATAACCAACTTAAATCTACCAGTCAGTCTGAAGCCATTGAACAGAAAAAAAGCCATTTATTTCAGTTCGAAGACATTACCTAGAAATATGTAAATATTGTTTCCCTGGTAGTGATGCTCCAAGTTTGTAGCTTAGTCTTTGCAACCACCTTAATCTTCATAAGCACAAAGAGGTGGTGACTCCACTGCCACTGAAGGAGCCACCAGTGAGTCCAAACTGATGAGTGGGCAGAGGAAGGAAGAGGCACAATCCATCCTTCAGACCTTTCCTATGTAAATTTCTCTTATCTCTCTAAAATCCATTCCTTTTTTTTACAGAGTTGGCACACCGAGGCAAATAAATTCCACAGTTTAAGTAGGTTTTATGTGGGGGGAGGAAAAAAAAAAAAAGGTTTCCTGCTATTTGCTTTAACTGCTGAGAAGTTTCATGTGGCAAACACTTATTCTTAAATTGAGTGCCACATAATCGCTCCCATTACACCTCCTCCACGCCACTCAGGCTATTACAGATCTTTATCATATTTCCCCTTCAATCATCTCGTTTTCTAAGCTGAGGAGGATACAGGAGAACGACACACACTATTCCAGAGGCGAGCACACGGGAATTTATCCAGTGGCATAATGATGTTGTCTGGTTTAGTGGCGTTTTGTTGCAGTTGTAATGGTCGGAGGATACCAATGGAACAGCTCACAGACAGATGTAACACCTTTTATTGCACCAGCCAAACAGCTGGAAAAATTAAATGAGCTCTCAGGCACACATGCCTGTATATTTTAGTTGCCTTTTTGGCTGCCTATGAGCTTTGACTGATGTTTCTTCAAACTATCAGCAGTGGCTCTCAGATCTCTTCTCTGAGCGGTAAGAGCTGAAGGGGAGCTCATCAGTGAGCACACGGAGGGAAGGCTGGGGGGTTCCCTTTGAGCCTGGCAGAATTTAATTCAATCTGCTGCTTTGCCATGGAGTCATTTGGCACCACGAGACCCTCCGCAGCTCTTTGATGACTTTGCATTTGATTTTTGCACCAGTTTGTATCATCACGTCATTAATCATCTGTTTTCTGAAGGAAACTTGTAAAAGGAGGCGAATAGAACGCAGGGGTCGAATTAGTCCGTGCGATTCTTCTGCACTGGAGCACAGGTATTGATGGGCTCAATAGCTGTTCAGCAAGAACAATCACTCCAACACGAGAGTTTTCACTGAGGCATCGGCAGCTCTTTAAAAATCACAGTTCACACGTACTTTTTTTCATGCTGATCCGGATCATTACAGTTTCCAGCTGAGCAGCTGTTAATTTGGGCTTACCTCGCTTCCAGGACCCCAGTTGGAAAAGCCTTGTTAAAATCTGGTATTGCAAAGCAATCAAACATGTTTGTTTGATTGTTTGTTTGTTTGTGATGATTTATGCTTTGATTAGGCTTCAGATATTACACTGGTTAGGGTAAGGTGCAAGCAGTGTCTTGAAACAGTGCCAGCACTAAGTCAGTATTTCATTAAGACTCATTTATGAGAGAGCTGATGAAGAACTGAAGTGAGGTCTCCACATATTTCATTTTCATCTATTTGGGTAAGGCAGCTGATTATTTAAAATGCATTTAGATACTTGGTGTAGTTATAACCGGTGCAGTTCCTAATGTAGGAAAAGTCATAATGATAAAAAGTGTCTTTTATGGACCAAATTGAGTTTGCTTCCCCCCCAAAAATAAAAAAAAATTATTGTAAATATGTGCTGTTGCTGTGACTGTGTGGATGTACAGACAGTTGTACAGAGCAGGAGGGACATCTGAAAGCAGAGCCTGGGCAATATCAAGGCCAGGCTGTGCTGCCTGTGGCAGGATTTGTTTATGGTGCTTTTGGCAAGGACACGCAATTCCTCCATGGCTTTTCCCTTAGACTCAATCCCTTTGCTCTCCGTGTCACACACAGTTATTCCACACCATGGGACCCCCACTCACCAAGGTCCATCCATGCTCCACACTCATCCCAGGCACTGGGAACCAGCTCCCCGCCAGCTCCCACAACTGTGCTCATCCAAGGTGGGACAACCAAAGCAACAACAGCTTTGGAGGCAATGCACGTTGCCAAAAAGGAGATACAGACCCAAATGCAGACCCAATGGGAGAGATAAACAGCAGGAGCAGGAGCCAGGTGCATTGGAAGAGCTCTCCATGGCAGGCAGTGTCTGCTGAAGGGACACCGAGGGAAGCAGTGTCCTCTCTCCTCCTGGAGACTCAAAGGAGAAAATGTATTTTGCTTCAATGAGAGTCCAGAGACACATTTTTGCCCCAGAAGAGTTTCTCTCCAACTCAGTAGCACCGTAACTCTGCCTGAGTGAGCGGCACACCCGTGATTGTTGGCCAGGTGAGCAAACATCCCCACTCCCAGCTCCTCAGCCAGTGCCCACTGACAGGGAGGGTTTGAGCACCGTGAAAGCCTCATGTCAAGCGAAAGAATGGAGTGAAATGTAACTCCAGCCCTGACAAACAGTTGGCACCGGTGCCGCCGGGGAAGATTAATGCCTCCCTTCTCCTCACCTGCGCCGACGTGATGTTCTCTGACACTCAGATCTAATTGTAGGAGCTGAGGTGTAGGAAACGTCACCCTCGCTTAAAACGTTATCAGGTAATCGGTCTGTGATGGTGTGGAGACAAACAGGAGGTTAACAGATAGGTCCTTATCTCGTGCATGTGGAGGAAGGTGTCGTGTCTGCCGCAGTGATAGCGATCGCTGTGGTTTGTGCTTTCCTGTGCTGGGAGGGAAATTATACACTGAGGTCAACATACTCAGTGAGAGCCTGCCAAAATATGTATTTCCTTTCTACAAACCTTTTCTGAAGAAAGGTCTCATGCTGGAGACTGTAATTAATAAAGGAAATATTTATACAGTGTCATAGAAGTTACCAGTCACTCTATAAACACAGATGATCCATGTTCCCTGTCCCAAAGCACTTACAGTCTAAAAAAGGCAAGAGACACAGAGCAGTTTCGAGGAGGGAGCAGGGATTATTAATGGTGAGAAGAAAGAGGTTGGGTTGCAGGGAATGCTTTGGGAGAAGGGAAAGTTTCCTCATGGAAATCCAGACGGATTTCGAGCGAGGATGGAGAAGTTGAAGACTGAGGCTTTGAAGGGGCGGGTGCAGATGTGGGCACAGGTGGTGATGCTGCTGGAGTGACTGATAAGGACCTGTGGAGGGGCTCCACAGCTGGAGGGGCAGAGGTGGAGTAAAGGACCTTCAGGACCTGGGCTGTCAGTGAGCAGCAGCCTCAGCAGGAAGGAAGTGTGAAGGGCTGGAGAGCTGGGGAAGTGCTGGACTGAAGGGAGCTAAAGGAAAGGTGAAGAGAAGGGAAGACAAGACAAGGAGTCACTGCAGAAATTACTGATTGAATGTGCGGCGGAGAGAGCAGCAGAAGCACAACACTGCAGAGAGGAGAGGAAGCAAGATAAAGGAAAGGAAGTTCAGGCAGCAAGAGTTAAGAACTTTGCCATTGATTTTGGGGACAAAGGAGGAAAATAAATGATAGAGAAGTGAGTGGGATTAGGGGAAGTGCTCAAAGATAAGCACGGCAAGAAGGTAGAAAGCAAAAGACAAAGGCGAGAAGGCAGCACAGGGGGAGAATTAATCAGGGTCAGGCAACTGGAGGGGACAGTGAAGGAGCCCAAGCCACTTCTGACATTGTCATTTTTCTTCTCTGGTGGGAAAAAAAATAAAACTAAGGTGATTTTCAAATATCTGGGCAATAAAAGTGGGGCATTGCAACTACCCCACTGCTGATTGAGGGGTGGGACTGCAGTCAGCACAGTGAGAGGAGCTGCTGCAGCTCTGCTACACCTGGTGAAACCAGCCCTTATCCAAAACCCGCAGAGTCCAGGCAATTCAAATATTCAGTAGTTTCCAATATTCCCTTGGGAAGATAAAGTCTATGTATGTCTGAGGTTTGAAGTAGTAAAATGCCACAGTATTTTTAGTCTTTGTTTGATCAAAGAAAAATGAACCAGATAGACAAGTAAAAAATTACCCAGGAGCTGAAGTCACTGGTGATGTCTTTTATTGCGCTATCATACAAATAGGAAGGATGTTCTTTTCATCTGACATAATGAAAAATGTATACCCTTTTCAAACTCACTGGTATTAATTCTGAAGTTAACTCAAAAAAACCCCCCAACCTTGACGTTACCCAGAACTTGACGACTTCTGATTAATTTAATAGGAAAAATCTCCTGATATCAAATACCAGCTACTGTTCAGGAGAAAGTGAAGGGAATATGAATTTGATTTTAAACTCATCTATTACGTACAAATAATGATAAAGAGCAATTTTCAGACTTTTCTCTTACTAATATTTTTCGTTCATATTAGATTAATCAAGACAGAAATGTCCTCATAAGAGTTAGGGACAGTTCACTCCTGAGCAGATGCAGCTCAGAGCATTATCCAATCATTTTATCCCACATGAAAACTGTTCCCTGCTTCAAAATTCCAGTACATTTGTATCATGGAGGTGTCAGCCAATGCTGGGGCCACGTTGTGCAAAGTGTGGGGGCACTTCGAGCCAGGGAGGCGGTGGTGGTGTCTGACTGGGGACAGACACCTGCAGTTAAGTGACTTCCCCAAGGTTGCACGGGAAGTCAATGGCAGAAATAAAACCTGAGATCAGATCTCTTTGGTCCCATCCAGTTCCTTAAGCAGAAAACACTCTTGCCACATCCTGTGCAAGCAGAGTCTACACAACAGCCCATAACCTGCAGCAGCCCCCGCTAAGGCTGTGTCTCCTTCAGGCTCTGGCTCCATACTTTTAAAGCTGATGGTGAAAGTCCCACTGAACTGAAGAGCCAACAGTCAAGCCCTGAGGTGCTTTCATCCTTATTATGTCTTTCATTTAATTTTGCACGATGTCAGTGAAAACGCATTCCCAGCACACGGCCCTTTGTGGTCTTGAGCCCAGTGATGGCCACATCCAGCTGTTTGCAGCCTCTCCTTTGTAGCTGCTCAGGGCACATTTACACTGCAGGGAGGAGCAGCACCTGCATTCACTCCCCGATTTTATGGCAGTTCATGAAGGCTGCCTTTGAGCTACTGTTTGTCATAAAGCACATTGAGTTAGTGGAACGTTAGGTGAAAGAAAATCCTTCCCAAAATATACTTTAGGGATATACATACTACTGAGTCCACAAAGGGTTCCCAACTAAACGGGACAGTTCCTGGCTGTGCCACTGGGTGGTTCGTGATTGAGGTGCAGCAGAGACATCCTGGGGAAACCCTTGTGACTCTCAGTGCAGGTACATTGGAGAAGTCAATGCATTCACAGTTTGTGTTTGGGAATCAGCTTGGTGGCAGACCACACACCCTCACCTGTGAGTGTGGTCACCATCGATCACATGTGCCCCATCCAGGAGCTGAACACTTTTGCTGCAGTGAATCGATAATTACATTCATAATTTTATATTCAACGAAAAACTCCACCAGCCACAGCCTGCATTCCTGGGATACCAAGATGCATGGAAGCAAGGGGGAAGATGACTTACTGTCTTGCTTTTGTCTTAAATTTTCACCAGAAATGATGATTTTACTGGAACTGGATTTAATACGACTGGTCTCATGGTTTAAAAACGTCAGTGTGAGGAGGTGATTGGAGTGGGGGCTCTAACACAGACAATCTGACCATGCTGAGAACATCAATGGGATTTATTTTGCTTTCAAAGTCCAAATTAAGAAAAGAGATAAAATAATGTCATAGCAAGGACAGTGAGAGGAGAGCAGTTGCCACTGTGTGTGCTGTGCTCTACAGAAGGGCATTTTGCTCACACTGTGGCAGTGCTCAGCTGCTTGTGCCTCCTGAGCAACATCGGACCCTGAACCAGGAAAGACAACCCCCACATATCCTAAAGGGCTTTTCCTGCTGAACGGTGCTTTCCTGAGCAGGGGCCATAAGTTTTGCCTTTCATTTGAATTTATAACTCAAAATGGGTTGAACTGGTTCCCTCTGACCTTTTCTCTCTGTGCCCATCCCACCTGTGACCCTCACCCATCATCCCAAGCCAGCAGCTGATTCCAGAGGAATCCAGGGAGGCTGGAAACCATGGATCTGATGGAGCCCCTCCTGATACCAGTTTGGGTGTGTTTCTTAAAAATCACAGGCCAAACTGGGCTCTGCCCTGGGAATTGCATCGTGCATGGAAAGCCCGGGATTCGTATGGCAGAGACCAGGATGATGAAAGACCACGTCCTCTTTCTTGCAGAAGGGCCTTGCAAGCAAATCAGGTCTTTCTTGTTCCATGCACTTCCACGGTAGGAATCCTGTCTTCATGTTAGGAAGATGAAGCAAATGATGTTCTCGTGTTTGCAGTTGATTTGTCAGCTGGGATATTGAAAATACTTTTCTTAGTGTGCTCAGCATTACTGAGAGGGAAGAAGAGAAAAATAAGTGGAAGCAGCTACAAGATGCTCCTGTATGGAGTCTGGATGGACAGATTTCCAAAGTTTCTTGCCCATCCAGAGAAGCTCTAGCCCTGCTTTCTCTGGGCCCATCGTTGTTGCACTCTTTTTCGCATGAGAATGAGATGAAGATCACCTTGGTGATGGTGGCTCTTCATTAACACTTCCGGTGTGGTCGCTACTTAATTTCAGACTGGTTTTCCATCCCAGCAATGTGTCCCCTCTCCTGGAAGGTGAGCACAGCATCACTGCCAGGTGATTTTCTGTGGTTTTATTAGGGTCACCTGCATGGTTTGTTTGATGGAGCAGCACTGCAGAGCTGCGTGTGCTCGAATCACTGTGTTTCTGTTTCTGCTTTGTACAGACTGAAAGGTCTGTTTGTTGAAGTTCTTCTTGTATCAGAAAAATCTTATTTCATGCCTTTCCCCTCTTTATCTCCACCAGTCAGAGGGAATGAGGGAGGAGGCAGCTCTCTAGGAATTACACTGCATGAACCTTTCCTGTCCACAGGCAGCTTTACCAGCAGATCCTTATCCCAGCCTCTGAGGTGGCTTCCTGCAGGTGGAGGCAGAAACATAATATTTACGCATTTCAAAGACAAGGAATTTTTTGTTTTCTGTCAGTTTTCTTGCATAATAATAATCCCCATCACTTTGCAGGATCCTTGTCATAAAAGACTTCTGGGATGGATTAAACTCCTTGGCACCTCCTCAGTGATTAATCAGTCTCAACAGGCGTTTATTGCTTTGTTCACTACAGCACAGGAGAGATTATCCCTTAAATATACTTGACTCTTTTGGTACCATTCAATTACACCAAAAAGAGCCCCAACACATATACAATTATTTTGAACTACTTCTCCAGCGAGGAGCAATTGATCTTTGAGAGTCTCTTCCTCTTCTTGTTATGCTGATTAATAGCCTTGGAGTTTGTCCCTGAGAGGAAAACATTTCCAAAAATAGATGGCAGTTTCCATCTTCATATTTTAATCCCTCGAGAACCCCTTTGCATCCACAATGAAGCCTGCAGGAATACATATTCCCATTTGTCCCCATCTTTTTTAACCTCATCACCCCCTTGGTGGAGCCACCCAGCTCCCAGTGCAGGCGAATGAAACGGGAATTTTCAGTGACACTCGGGGTTCCCCTGGGTGTGCCTGTGTCCCACAGAAGGCTGTCAATGTCCCATGGGATGCCCCATGCCAGGGAGTGTCTCAGAAACCAGTGGCTGTGTCAGGAGAGGAAGGGGAGAGCCCAGTCCTTCCAGTGCTGAGAGAAGCAGAGCATCACCCTTTCCTGCTGCGGTGGAAATCCTGATTAAATACTGAGAGAAATCCTGGGAAGGGGGACATGGGGGTGGTAAAGAGGGGGAGGACAATGCCATGAGTGGCAGCATGTGGCCTGGGGACCAACCTTCCGGCTCATGACAAGCCCATGCATTTTCCCACTTTGAAACACGTGGCACATTTGTAGCTGCTCTCGTGGTGAGCACGTGAGTCTGCCAGTCATTTTGGGATTGTGTTTTGTAGTTGCTCTTATTTTTTGGAAATTTCTTTAATGATATCTCATATCAAATGCAAATAGGCAGAAGGGAGATGTGACTGTAAACCTCAGCCTTTCCCATTGATCATGAACAAATTAAATCTACCGGATAAGCAACGCAATGCTGCAGAAACATCCCCTGGCACAATGCAGAGTGGGAACATGCCCCTCTCTGAGGGTGCACAGCTGAGCTCCCTGGAGCAGCTCCTGGATGTGGGATGAGGGCAGCCCTGGCTGGAGCTGGCAGAGTGTTCACAGCCATGGCATGGCACTGGCAGACCGGTTTTGAGGAGAAATCAGCCCTTTTGGTGAAAGTGGTACCACAGCTCAGGGGAGACCTTCTCACTCTCTCCATTCCCTGACAGGAGAGGGGAGCCAGGGGAGGTCGGGAACGGGGACAGGGTGAGAGGGAACGGCCTCAAGCTGCAGCAGGGCAGGGGTTAGGTTGGATATTGGGGAAAATTCTTCAAGGAAAGGGTTGTCCAGCCCTGCCACAGTGCAGGGAAATGGTGGAGTCCATCCCTGGAGGGATTTCAAAGCCCTGTGGATGTGGCACCTCGGGGCACAGGTTACTGGTGGCCTTGGCAGTGCTGAGGTGATGGATGGACTCGATGATCTTGCAGCTCTTTTCCATCCCAAGCAGTTCCATGATTCTGTGAAGCACTTCCCGGGCGAGGGGCAGTGCTCAGTGCTGGGCCCTGGGTGTGTGACCCTGGTGCTGCACGTGTTTTCTCTTTAAAGGAACAACATGGGGTCGGGTTGCAAACAAAATAATGATCTTTTCAGGGAATGATTACTTTTCAGGAAATGATTTTTAATACACTTTATTGAAGTGAGAGGAAAACAATTTAATTGTGAGAGCTGCTATGAACCATATTTAACCTCCGAAGTACTAAAAAGAGTGTTTTCAGATAAGTTATGGTTTTTAATCTAAGTTAAACCATTATGTACATAAGCACTATGTTTTTGCTATTCTAATAACTGCCAGCTTGGACTTACCAATTCTTTTTTTATCATCTTTTTTGTCTTCCAAGACAGAACTCTGTGTTTGAACTTTAAGAAATATTTTACATTTTATTTTCCTTCATCCCTTTTCTACACTGTGTGGTGTAATAACATGTTCTTAAATCTTAAATCTGAGTGTGACTTCCCTCAGCATATCTGTAACTTCCTGGCTTTCTCAGGAGTTTTTAAATGGCTGGATAAAATTCCTGCTTTTAAGAAGTGCATGCAAGTGGTCGCTTCTCATCTGGCCTGGATGGCATCCAGTGATCTGTTGTTAGTTCAACACTCTGATTAATAATTTACATATACTTTACTAGCACTTGAAATGAAGTTTCTTCCCTGCGATGATTAATTACTGAATGAACAGTATTGAAAACATATTCTCATAATTCATTTGGGGAGATAATCTTGGCAAAACATGAAATTAATACCATGACAGCAATGGAGAGGGTTTAAGATTTACATCGATTTTCTGCCCCCTGAATGACTGTCCTTGGGTTGCAACAACTCCACAACAGCAATTTCATACCTGAAGTTCATACACAGAAAAAAAAGAACATTTTAAGAAAGAACGCTTGACTTTTTATCTGTACGTAAGCATCCCATCATCGTGACTCCTTCCCAGTACTTTATGTATCCATCCTTCCTTTCCTGCTGAGCCCCAGAAATGCTTTATAACCATTAATTAATCAATGTTTGCCAACAGCCCTGTCCCCGGGTCAGGTCGGGGTGCCCCGGCTGCAGCAGAGGCAGGTCAGGCCCACTTGGGTTAAGGCAGGGAGGGAAAGGGCAGAGAAAAGACAAGAGCCCTGGAGATCTGTGTTGCCTCACCCTGGGCTCCACTCCCAGCCAGGTCATCCTTGCAAGGATATATTAATAACTTGTTTATTCCCACGTCCGGTGATCTTTGTTATTAAAAAATACATCACAACCCATACTCTGTTCCCAGCAAACAATAATCCAGAGACTGTAATTTTAGCAAAACTTTTTTTTCCTTAAGCATTTTCTCCACCTCTCCAGAGCAGTGAACATTTCTTCCCACACTAACCACTTTTCCAACCACTTGGTAAGTGCACTCCAGGCATGACTACGGTGCCCGGTCCCTGTCCCACCCGATGGCATGGCCCAATAAATGACCAAAAAAGTTGTGGGCACAGGTTGGGCACCATGGGGTTACAACCCCAACCGAGTTGTAATTTATCAGACTTTATTCTCAGTCTTTTTGTAATTGATCCTTAATATCATTTACCAAGCCTTTGAGCAATATTGACTCAATAATATGAGGCTGAGGGAGCTGGAAGGGGTCTTTCAGCAGGCAAGGATAATGGGATGTGCCCCCTGAAGAAATCAGTGCTGCCTAAAAAAAACCGTGCTGCCCACACAGGAGTTTATCTCTGGGACATGGGCAGTATAAAAATCAATGATGAAAAAAATACTCTCTTCAGGACTAAACCCGTAAGGTTCAGGACTCTTCAGGAGGCTGTAGCCCAGGGACACAGTCCAAGGGAAGAGAAATCAGTGCTGCAATCGTGTTTGTACTCCACAGGTCACACAGGCCTTGTCCCTCGCAACCTTTTCCCACCGTAAGGCAGCTTATGACAACAGTTTCCACCAACACCAGCCGTGTGCTGGCAGACTCCCTGTCTCTTGCTTGAAGATAAAGATTACAATAGCATCTGGGTGGAGGCCTGGGCGAGGAAACACTTCCCACAGCATCCCTCGGGATGTTTTCCGGAGCCGTGGCAGGCATGTCTGCAGTGCCCAGGGGCCCGTGCTGCCATTGCCCAGGCAGTGGCACACCAGCTCTCGTGGCTGTGGCAAGAGCAGAGCCCATCCAGAGGCAGGTGGTGGCTGTAGGACTGTGACACCACAGGGGAACAGAGGGAAGCAGGTCTTGTTGCTGCTGTTCATAGCTGGAAAGAAAAAAGGTTCTGAAAGACTGCAAGGTCGCGCCCAGCCATGGCCTCGGTCCTGCTTCATGCTGAGCACTCCTCTTCCAAATGCACCAAGTCCTTAAGAGTGAGAGTAACCCTAAAGGAATCAGCAGGATTACTCCCGTCCTTAAAGCTGGACACTTACAGAAGTGCTTTGCTGGACCGGGGCCAGGTGACTCGGCATCTTGCAGGACTTGGGGAGAAAACACTGCCAAGGGGCTGCTCCCCATCCCTGAGCCCCAGAGGTGGCTGTGGGTGCCCCAGCAGATAAAGCTCCATCACCAGACGCTGGTGGCATCTCACAGCAGTGCCTTTCTGCCTTGCAGAGGTTGGGGAATACCCTGGCAGGAGGGGCTGCAGCCCCTCAGTCTCCCCCAGGATAAGAGCAGCGCCGTGGGCAGGCAGTGCACACCTGGCCTGGGCAGGTGAGTGCCACCCCTGCACTGACATCGACCCCTCATGCACCGCTTGCCAGCCCTGCTGTCACACATCCTCACAGTGCACTGTACTCACATTTTTCCCTCCCTGACCCTCAACATCTCAATTTTCTGTCTGCCTTTGAAATCTTGGCTAATTAGGAGGCTACATGTTCCCTGTGAGACTGGCCTTTTGTGCAGAGTTTGTAATTAGAGTGACTGTGCAGTGCTCTATTAATTGCAAGAATTGTGATTTTTAGATTAATGAGTTAATTGCTAATATCTGCATACGACATTCCCTCAAGATGTATTACATTACAGTAAATAAACCTTGTGTCTGGAATGGCAGGCATTAAAGGAAACTGCTGTGATTAGTCTGAATACTTTAGATAGCTAAAATAATATTTACTCAAAACACAATGTGTGTAAAACTGGATTTTAAAGACTTTTTCTCCCCCCCCAGCTCCCCTTGCTAGATAATATTTATATTTGATAGCTCACACACAGGAGCTGCCAGGACGCTGCTCTTCCCACAGAGATCCCCCACCCCTCCCCAGCTCCACTGTGGGCTCTCCATCAGTCCCTCTATCTCCAATTACACTTTGTATCTCCTGTAGACTTTATCCCAAACGCTGCATCTTGTCTTGTTTCCTCCTGGAGGATGCTCCAGCAGCTGCTGCCATCCCTGTGCACGTTCCCAGCCTGCAGCCCTCGGGAGCCAGGGAAAAGCTGAAGCTGCAGAAGTTGCAACAGGACGGGGGGAATTATCCATATTTAAACTCCCAGGCCGCTCCTGCTTAACTGTTGTGGAAAAATCCCGTTGGAAATGTAAGAGCCAGAGCCAGCCAAGACCTTGGTAACAGCTGAGCGATTTTCATCAGACAAGGAGCTGTTTTCTGAAAAGTGTAATTTTGGGACAGCTGAAACTATTTGCAAATTCATCATGATTTCAGGAAATAGCCTCGTGTAGAAGAAAAGCCCCAAATGAAAAAGTTTCCCAGTTTGATATTTTCGAGATTAAGTGCCTCTTTTTGTTTTGCAAATGAAATTTGATTTAGATATTTATCTAAATTAGATAAAAACCTGCAGAGAATGAATGCAAACGCCTGTTTGCACGACACAATCCCTTTGGGGTTGGCTCTGAGTAGTTCTTTCCTTTTTGTTCTTTTTGTTTATTTGTTTAAATGAAACCTAGGCCCTACCCAAAATAATTTCCCAGGATTTTAGTTTAGGCTGAGTTGTGCACAGGAGTTATTCTCATGCTTGCTAACACACAGCACTAAAGGGAGGATGGGTTAATTCCAGTAACAAACAACTGCTTGGCTCGGTATCAATATCCAATGGGCTTCTCAGAGGCACTGGGAAAAGTTTATCTGGAAACATGTCATTGCATTTGTGGTTTTTAAAACCGCTGTTTGCTCACAGAGCTGAGAGCCAGTGCAGCTCTGGTGCATTGCTCCCTCTCACCAGGTTCCCTGACAAGAACCACCACAGTCTCAGCCCATATAGCTTTAGGTGCCTGGCTTTTAAATAAGGTGGTTCGTTACATGAATTAAAATTCCCTAAGAAAGAGCATTAATGGCAATTGAAAAATCCTCTTCACTTGTCAGAGAAGCCTGGCTAGTGAAAACTCCTGCCTGCTTTCCCAAGGAGAGCAGCTGGTCCTGTCACTGCCTGTTTGAGGATGTGGTCATGCCAGGACGTGCTTTAGAGAGAGGATGGCGTTGTGGCTGGGAATTATTCTGGTTTGGGAGATCTGTCCGTACCTCAGATATTCCCTCAATTACTCCTGCACCTCCCAGGGCTCTTCACCTTGGATGCTGTGAATGCACTGACCCGAACCCCAGAGATACAAATGGATCAATTCTTAGCACAGTGAATCCATGAAAAACGCACTGCCCAAGAAGGTAAGAAAGAGAACGGAGAAGAGGAGTAGCTGGGACAGCAGCTGATGTCCTGTGCAGCTCTCTCTGTGTGCCAGCCCCTCCCCTCTGCTTCTTGGCCGCCCCCTCCAAGAGGCAAAGATTTACATCTTCTCTGGCTCTGGATTTCTTCACCTGGGATGAGGCACTAGACACAAGCAGGGGGAGAAACTCGCTCTTTTTCCCCTGACAAGGTGTGTTCACTGAAACCTGGAAGCCCACTAAGGCTGTGACCACATGAATGCTCTGGGCATCCTGGATCACGTATTCCACATACACACCGGGCTCCCATTGCCTGAATCCACAGTGTCTGCCAAAATGTGACACAGAACAGGATCAGAAACTCCTCTTACTGGAACCTCCCTAAAGCCATGGAAGAAGACCTTGTGTACCAAAATGCAGGACCCAGCAGAAGGTTCTTCAGGAAGATGCTGGAACAAACAGGGGCATCCATCCTGTCTCTCTCTTCTGAGAGATTTTTTTCTTTTTCTGACCTCAGATCCTGGGCATTGAGGTTTCCTGGGGATTTAACAGTGAAGGCTGAAGGTACCTCAGAGCTCTTTTCCAACTTGGATGATTGTATGATTTCCCTGACTACCCTTTCTGAGGTCTGTTCTGACTTTCTGTGCCTTTTATCTTTTCTGGATTCCTACAGCTTACTTACTGCCAACAAAAGGGTAAAAATGCTTACTTAGAAACTAAGGGCTTGTCTTCACAACAAAGCTCTGTTACCATCTCTGTTACTGCAGCAAAAATTTTCGTGGGGACACAACTGAATTGCTAAAAGAAATGCAGACACCAGTGCAGCTTGTTCCAGTTGAGAAGGTGAAATAATACCAGATGGTACAGGATGTGTTTGCCCCACTATAATGGTACCACAGGAGGACTTCCAGAGTGTAACTGTTGCACCTTAAAAACCCATCAATGCTCTCTGGGGCTGCCACTGCTGTAACAGGGATCCCGTTTTCAGGTTCATTCTCCTTTGCTTTAACACACCCCCCCAGGCATTGAGTGAGCAGCTTTTGGCAGGGTTGGCTGAGATTTGGCCACAGGGCTTTGTTCTCCCAAAGAAACCCTTCCATCAGAGCAAAGAAGAGGAAGGGTGAGTGCAGGTGGCTTTGCTGTTTGTGCTTGGGCGGAATCACTCCCAAACACCCAATCGACCTCTGAGACAATGTTCCCTCTTTAAACTCCCAGGTAGGGATGGTGGCAGTCCCAGCTGGTGACCCTGTGCTGGGGGGCTGCACTGGCAGGTCCAAGGCTCAGCCAGCCCAGACCCCTTTGTACTGCACCAACACGGTCTCCACGCCGGGCAATGCACAGGCGCCGCCTTATCTGCATTTACCTCCCGAGCCGACACGGAGGGTACATCTCTGGTGACCACAGAGATTTAAGACACAATTGTACTATCAATGAAATGCAACTTATGCCTTCCAGGCACTGGAGTCCTTGGAGGGCCTCGTGCAGGGCTGCGCTGCTTCAGTTCGATGCCAGTAGCTTCCTAATTAGCAGAGGAGGCTGCAGCCCGGCGCTCCGGTGGATTGGATGCTGCCCGGGGACTGCGGAAAAGCAGCTTCTCCACACCTGCCAAGGGACCCGGCACGACTCACTGCATCTCCTTCCCCGTGGCACCTCCTGGGACTCACTAACCTGCGGGTGCTTTGGGACTGGCATGATCTTCCCAAGGACAGTCTGAGCAATGAGGGCAAGTCAGCTCTGCTCTGCCTCACCCCAGCCCTCGTCTCTATCATGGTCATGATGGATGTCCCAGGGCAAACCCTGGGAAACAGAAATATCCCTTCAAGCAGCACAAGGATTCCCTGGACCCAGAGACTGCATCTAGGTGGCCGTGTGCTGTAATCACTGGTGGACCTGTATCTCTGGAGTTTATTTCAAACCTGTTTTACCCCTGATATAATTTGGCTCTGCAGCATTTTGGTGGCAGGATGTCACATTGTTTAATTTTGTACGACAAGGAAAAACTCGTATTTAAAAACTGATACATCATAGTGATTTGGTATATTCTTGTGTTACAAGAATTCTCATTCCCTGTTCCCTCTCCCACACCCTTGAGGGTTTTACAGACATCTGTCATACCCCCTTTGGCGAGATCTTTTCCAGCCAGATCTCCGATGATGCCCCAGGCACCACTGTAATTCAAACAGCCAGTGACAGCCAGAATAAGGCGCTGTGAGTCGGGGCTGAGGAGCACAAACACGTGTCTCACTCCAAACACCAGCACTGCCCAAGCAGGGCGATTCCCAGTGTCCCAGCAGATGGAACATTGCCTGGACGGCCCAGTTCACCCTTTCATTTTGTTACCAGACTCCTTCCCGTGGATATTACAAAGTTAGGTCTCCCAATAACTGGCTTACAAAACAATGACAGATGTGGAATGGGAGACTGGGCGTGTTGGTGTTCCCCATCGAGATATTAAAGTCCACTGAAGACACAGGCCATTGGGACAAGCTGGTGTTTATGGAAGGGAAAGGTTGAGGAAGCCTAAGGGAGGGAGCAGGAAGGTCTCCAGTGTCTTTATCTGATAACTGTTTGTTTAGAAACACCTGGCACATGCATCAAATTAGTGCACCCAAATGCCCTTCAAACTTTAAACCAGACAGGTTGATTCAAGAACCTTTCATTAAACTTTCCTGGAAAGATTAAACATCAGCCATGTTCTATCAGCAGAACAATCCTGCTCACTCTGCGAACACATTAAGATGTTTTATAGAGAAGGGATACAAATGTGCATGGACTCTGTGAGGCTTTTCTCCACACTTGCAGTTCCTTGTTTAAGAATATAAACCAAATAAAATGGGAATAAAAATACCCCAACAGCTCTGCGTAGTGATTTCACACACACGCAGGGGGAGGAAAAAACCACAACAGGATTATAAAAAAAAAAAGAAAAAAGGAATTTTATTGTATGTTTACATCCCTTTGCTCATGTTTGCAAAGGGAAATGGATTTGAGAATTTCCCACCGATTTGAATTCAGTGTCTGTAGTAGGGCAGAAGTAATATGTACTGCCTCACTCTAATCATCGATTCAATTCAAGAGTTCCCAGCATGGAACTCTTTTTCTTTCTCAACAGGAATAAATTTTGCCAAGAAGGGATAACACCAACATATTATGTAAAACATTACCCAGCCCCTGAATTTGTGCGACTTTGTGAAAATCAGTCAAAATCTATATTTAATTTAATGTGAGGAACGTACGATCTCGAGGCCGCAGCTACAACACAACCGTTCCTGTTACGATCAATGTCCTGTTGGACTAAATTGTTTTATATATTGTATTAGAGGATCCCCTGTGTTTTGCTGGTCTTACAGCCCACTTGTTGCTGCAGTCGATGCCAGCAGAGGATTAATATATTCCAGTAATGTGAGCGGGTACCCCGTTCCCTCTTCTCTCCCCAACACAACCTGGTGCCTGTGTTTAATAGAGAAATACTGAGCACCACTGGAGCCTTTTCTCCCTCAGACCCTGCAAACTGCAGCGTCATGGTTCTGGGAGGGAACACCCAGCGCTGTGCCCTCGCTGGAACAGTAATACATTAACACGAGGTCGTAGCCTGACAAATGCTTTGGAGGCGGCGCAAGGCAGCACTGCCATAAACCCAACCCGGCTGCTCCTGCCCTGCACGTGTCCCATGGGGCTGGGGAACAGATCCAGAGGAAAATAAGCTTTTTTTCCAGCCCCCCCTGCCTTGCCCCGCAGGATTAGTGTTCAGCTGGATCTGTTCCCTGATCCACTTCACCTTGCAGCTGCACAAATGCTGGTGCTGGCAGCGGGAGGAGGCAGGAGGGCTGGGAGCCTGTGGCCGGGGCCCAGAGGAACCAACTGCTCCTGGAGGCACTTGTGACAGCAGCTGAGCACAAGCAGCTTTTTCTTTTTGTTTTTGTTTTTAATAGACTTGGTCTTCTTTCAAAATTAGGAAAAACTGGGAGAGTTTCTGCCCAGATTGCAAATACAACCCACCCCTTTCCAACCAGGAGCTCCAAGTCCAACATGATCCCACAGCAGGACATCGCCCAGGATGTGCAAGTCCTGCTCCCAGAAGCAGAGGGCAGGACCAGGGCAGGACCAGGGCAGGAGATTTGGGATCTCAGGGCCCTTGGGGAGCACAAGTGACCACCCACATTAGTGCAGGATCAGAGCCCTGGGGGACACAGCACCTCACACAGCAAGGCAGCATCAGTGTAAAACAATAAATGAGGGTCATCTCCTGCAAGAAACACACTCCCATGGAATGCTGAGCAGTGTTATTCCTGGCAACCTCCACACTTGAAACCTGCCTTGATGGCTTCCTTTTCACAGTGACAAGATTCACCATGCTTTTAAACCAGGGAAAAAAAACCCAAACAAATGCATCCACCTGCCTTTCCCTGGGTTCCCACTGACAGCTTGTGGCATGATTGAGTCCTTCTCACTTACATTGAGTTATTCTTACGGTATGAAACTCCAGGTCTATGTTGAAAACCTTTTAAATGCGTAAAAAATAATGTTGCAGTAATTAAATTCCAAAAGCAGATCCTAAAATGGTGGGGAAGCTGCTGATCTGAGATCATACACCGCCTTTAGTAGCAGTTTATTCCTACCAGTGCAATCCTTCACACTGGATGACATCCTTACAGTAAATAATAGAGAAAGTGATGTGACCTACCCTCTTAATGAACTCACTCTTACAGGATTGATACCAAATGTTGGAGTTTGGGCTTCCCACTGGAAGCAATTGTGCTGGATGGTGCTTATATGCCCATGTCTGTCTGATGTAGGATCAGAACTGTAAGAAAAACAACCCGTCTTCTGAATGTTCGGGTCCAGAACAGTTTTCCAAATATGTTTTGGAACAAATCCATCCCTGGTTTGCATCAATCACAGGACTGAAATGAAGGATGTACTTCTTTCAGTGCATTTTAAAGTTAAACTCGAATACTATTATTAAATGCATTTTAAATTTAAACTGGAGGACTAATATTAAAAGTGGAGTACACAAAAAAATTTAAAAAAATTAAACCAGTTCATTTCTCCAGACTCCGAATTCACACTCCCAAAAACCTTTAAGGAAAATTCCTTGCTGTATTCATATTCCTGCTTATTGCTCTCATATCACACACAGGTGAAACAAACTCTTGCCTTACATTTCTAGAGCAGAACTGGTAGAAAACAAATGTTTGCTGCCACCCCTTTGTACAAAAACACGGGCACCTTCTCAAAGGCAGATGATTATTTTAATGATTATCCATGTTTACGAGCCAGCATTTCTGTTCAAAACCAGTCACATTTTAAAAACTGGTAAAAAATAACTGGGGTACTGACGTTGGTGCTGGACACTTGGATACCCCATCCAAATTTCATGTCTGATGATCCAACTCGGCTCGGGAGGATCTGGGGAGGATCTGTGTCTGCCTGTTCCTGCATAGCACCGGGTAACCAAGTTGCACAAACACTTGGAGCAGTAAAATAACTGGTCTATTCTAGTCAACAGATACTCGCTCTAAATCTGCAGAGAGAGATGCTGGCACTGAAATTTATGCACCGAGAGTCATCCAGCTGAAGTCACTCTGACTCCTCGCGCTCATAAAAGCGACGCAGGAGCATCGTCTTTGCAGGATCAAGGCCCACATTTGCATCTGCAAACCAACCTCTTTACGAAAACCAGGCTGTAAATCCTATTTCATTTCTTTTTTCATAGTTCCTTGCAAGGTCTTGAGTCGTACCAGCGCAGCAGGAGGTGCTGCTCCCAGGCTGACGTATCGGGGAAGTGTGGAGGGGAAGTGTGACTGTGCTCCCGGTTGATGGAGCCTCGTGTGACGGGCGTTCAGCTGCTTGGAGCCAGCATGTGGGTCAGGAAACAATATCTGAGCATCACCCATCTCTGGAATCCGCTGCTCAGGGAAAACAAGTTATTCACAAGGGAAGCATGGAATCCCTTACTGAAAATAATTACAAGCTCATCAAGTGTAACCAGTAGAGACACAGGGCTACAGAATTTCTGTTGTATTTTAGTACCTAGTTGAGCTGAAACACTGGATGAGCAGCACGGGAGGTGAGCTGTGGCTGGCAGGGAACAGGGGCATTGTGCAAATCCTGCACCCCAAACACCCTGGTCCCATATTGGAAGGACTCACAGAAGTGCACTTTTAAAAGTTAATTTGATTTCATAAAACATGATGCTGGGAGGATTTGGTTTCTATTCACTGCCAGGAACTTTTCAGTCCAGCTACTGATAAATTCAAATAAATAGAGGAGAAGAACACTTTGGTCTTACTTTGAAGGCATCAACTAAATTTTCAGGACTGCTCTTCTGGCAGGAATTATCTGCACAGCGATTCTCCAGTTACTCCAGAGGAACGAATGCCTTAGTCTTTTAAAACAGAGTTAGAGAAGGAGATGTGGAACCTGCCTAAAACATCTGTTCAGAAATTGGGTAAAATACAGAAACAATATTGGGGAAAGAGGCCAAGAGAGAGGTCTGGCCCAGGCCTGCTCTTCCCAGTTCTGAGAAGCTGGAACGCCCCACTCCCAGCACACACTGGATTTTACACACGATGCTGGAGGAGCTGAAGCTCCTTCAAGGTTGGGCAGCAGCTGAATGGAAGTTTTAAAAGCTGCAATTTGAAGTTAAACCCCCGTCGTTTCAGGCCTCCCACTGAACCCACTGTGTATCTTCTTTCCGAGCATCTCATTACAAAGGCTATTTCACACTTGATGAATGTTCGATCGCAATCCAAATAGTTCCAAGAAAAATCCACATGCCTGAGGATTGCCCCCTGCTAAACTCAAAGATGTTGAGCTTCAGAGCTTTCTCCTTTACAACCTGTTACCTAATTGCTCTGGCAATGAAAAAATTATTTGTGTCTTTGGCCTCAACGTATGTCGGTGACTTTGTTTATATCATGAGCTCAAGGTTATTTATTAGAAGCAATTGCTGTGTCCTGCCCTGCACCCCCATGTATCGTGTACATAATGTTTAACAAAGCAAAATCAAGGAGCGAGGGGGTTGTGGTTTGAAAAAAATCCCCAGAGCAATGCCAAGGCGAGGCCTCTGTCAGTGCATATCGCTCCATCCACCGCAGCCCACATTCCATGTGCCAAGGAGCTGCCCGGAGTACGTAGTTGACGGTTCGCAGTGCTGCTGGTGATGGAAATCCAGGAGATCCCAGAAATACAGAGATGGTGATTTTCATGTTGAGGGTTCCTGCAGGCAGGCAGCGTTTTCCCTTTGGAGGGACTTTTGCCAAAGGAAAAACTGAAGAATTAGACGCATCTTCCAGTTGAAAGCTGTGAAATTTCGCTAAAATCTACTTGGAGTGGGCCGGCTGTATCCACATCGTGCAGAGCCTGGGTGTCACAGGGTGGCCACAGCTGTGGCCATCTCAGCACAGACACCACGGGGAATCCACAGGAGGCTTCAGCTTGTGCGGGACAGCGGCAGCAGCCCCCGGCAGCAGGTGCTCAGAGGACAAATGATGGACGTGCCGCAAACATTCAGCGAGGACCCTACAATGTGCTCCAAAGAATCAAGGTCTTTGGGCCCTTCGCCGTGTAATTCCACCCACAAAAACTGAGGCTCGCTTATTAATTTTGATGGGCAATTGAGCCGGTTCAAGGGCTTTACTTGAGTAGAAAAGGAATGCTGTTTCCCAGGCTGATTGAGAAGCACGGGATATATATAATGCACGAGGCTCGATGATTATACAACAAAAAGATGGGATCACCACCTGCCCACGTTCTTGTGATAAGCAGATGAAGAACGTCTGCCAAAACATCAGTTCCCAAATCTATGGGGGTAAGGCGGGACACGAACACAAATAGAGGCGGTCGGAGCGCGCTCCTTTATCCCGCACTCCGCCGAACGCCCCGCCGCGATTTCACCGCGGTCCATCCAAGCGGGCGCGGGGCGGGCACGGACGCGGCAGCCCCTCGGCCTCGGAGGAGTCACCAGCGCGGGCCCAGCATCCCCGGGGGCCTTTATCCCCCGCGCCCGCCGCCGTGCGGGGCCCGGCCGGTACAAAGGGCGCGGGGCCGGG
>WEKX01014289.1:468502-633788 GCA_013390025.1 Pitta sordida
AGGGGGGGGGGGGAAGGGGGGGTGGGGGGGGAAGGATTAAGTTGGGGGGGTTTTTTTTTTGTTTTTTTTTTTTTTTTTTTGTGTGCGGTGTGCGAGCGGGTGGCGTTTTTAAGGTGGATCTCCGGCGAGCAGAGCCCGGCGGTGGCGGTGGATGCGGGCAGGGATGCGGCGCTGAGGAGCGCGGGGCTGGCGGCGGCCGGGAGCAGGTAAGGGAGCGGCGGCGGCTGCGCTTCCCGGCGAGAAGGACAAGGGANAAAAAAAAATTCTTTTATTTCGGCTCAGTGACCGCTCTCGCCCCTCGGTCACTTAGCAACTCTCCGCGCTTTAACCCGCGGTGTCCGCGGGGCCGCGCCTCGCTCCTTCCCCGCTCCTTTTACCCCTCTCAGATCGCAAAATAATTTCCTCACTATTCATTNATTTCCCCGCTATTCATTTATTACATATTTCCACCACTACCACCCCTGCTCCCGATTTGGACATTCTAAACCCTTCCCTGATGCCACTGGAACGGAAAATCAGAGGGGATGCGTGAATTTACGCTCTGGGATTGTTCTTTTCAACGTCTTCCCCCCTCAAAAAAAAACCCCAACCCCGTAACACCTCCCCCCCCCAAACTTGCAGGACGTGCGGAGGGGGAAAGAATAGCCTTTTGTCCTGGCCACGGACGTGCCCCCAAGGTAAATCCTGGCTGGAGCTTGGCTCCCGGTACTTTGCCGGGTCCCAGGGCTCTGGCTGTGCTGGGGAGAGGGAAAGTAGGAGATGGAGATCTCAAAGTAGTAGAAGTAATTTCTTCTTTCAGCTACACTTCTCCGCTGCCTTTGAATTGCCTGCGATGAATGTACGTAGCTCTAATTGAAGTACTTTAATCATTCACACTTGATTAAGTGTACCGTGACCGGAGGAGAGGAATACACACGGCTCCCTAGAACGGGAGGGGATGGGATGACATTTTAATCCCGTGTTTTAAAAAAACATTAGTGAAGCAGGAAAAAACCGATCGCCGGTGACGGTTCGGTATAATGGTCCCTTGTTTTCATACAGATGGTGGCTTTCCGACGGGATGGAGTTGCAGTTATTGCAGATATTTTGGGGGGTGGGGGGAGAAGAAAAAGCACGTACTTTTCAGTTTGTTTAAGCAGAGTGAAGAAAATAATGATAGACGAGATGCCTGGTGACAAAATGCTTTTGTTCCTGTTTCCATCAGTGCATAAGGGCGCCGACCTGCTTTAGCATTCTTTAAAGGTTTCTTTACCAAGGAAAATTGAAGACGGTCTCATTATAGGAGAGTGTGTTCAGAATACTATGAGGCATTTATGAATTCAGAGGTGATTGTTGGATCGCAGACATTTCAATTACGCACCCTGTAGTAAAAAAGAAATAATTATTTGTAGCGATGTGTTCTGTAATCTGTTGTTTCCATAAAGCTGATTTGAGCTCCGGAGCTGGCCGAGGGAGCGGGTCCATCCACGGGGCTTGAACCTTAAAGGAGGATTTGTGTTCTTTTGCCTCGCAAAACTTTCTGCTGCAGGGGCAGCCCAAGTTCCTATGAAAGCGATTGTTTGGGAAATGTCAGCTCTCATCAGTATTTTTCTGGGAAATCTGGCGTTGTGAATGCAGGGTGGTATTTTTAGAAAGGAGCTTTTTATTTTTGGAGGCGTTTGTGAAACCCACCTGTTAACCATTAGCGGGGACAGAGGTTGGCTTTCATCGTTAGCAAACCCGGTGCATCTGGGGGCTGCAGCCTTTGCTCACTTGATCCAGGCTCTTTCCAGTCATGGACTATCGAAGTGTCTTTCCCTTTAAAAGTCATAACCAAGAATTTCTAAAGCTGAACAGAAAATAAGGTAGTTTAGTCAGAGTGGTGTCACCCTCCTCTGTGTTTTGGAACATGGGTTGCAGGAGCATTTGACTTTTCCTCCTGGAATTTCAGACCGAGGTGCTTCCTTGGTCCAGAGTTTTATTGTCAACTTTATAGCGTACAAATTGTAGATGACGTTTTCTTGCCGTCAGCTTTTCCTCTTTTTAAGGTAGTTTTCTTCCTGGCTCAGCCCCTGTGGGATCCCAGGGCTGGGCTGCCAGGGTGGCTCCGGAGCTCCCTCTCATCCCCCTGCTTTTCCAGGGGCTGGATTGTGCCCTTTTCCTGGATGGAAAACATTTTAAGGAATTTCCCTCTAGCAAGAACTGTAGCACAGGCTCATCTTTAATGCTGGCATTTCATTGCAGTGACTTGTCACCAGGGTCTGGTGATAATATTCCTTGTGTGAGGGGAAAAAACATCACCCTCAAAGTATGAGGTCCCAGGCACGAGCTGGAAGTAGTGTCTGAAGCCTTTGGCCAGGAAAGTTGATTTATCCCTTGGGCTGGCTGCAGTTCAAATCAAACTTCTTCAGTTCAGCTGACTCTGGCAAGAATGAAATACCCAAATGAAAAGACACCCTGAATCTGGGCTTGCCCAACCCTTTGGAAAAGGTAGGATATTTTTCCCATTTGTTTTTTTTTGGAGCTGTTTACTTGCTGTGGGAGTTGAAAGCGGTTTCATGTTTAAGTGGAAGAAATGGAAATGCTTCTGGGAACACAGCACTGGCAATTTGCAAGTGTTTTGTTAAGATCTGGTGGATGATGCTGTCTCATAAAACCTGATGGGTGTCACATTTACTCCTCACATCAGATCTAGTGAGTATTGCTGCCTTTGCTTTATACTCGGGTTGTACTAAATTAGAGAAGTGGAGCTGCAGGTGAGCGGCTCCTCAATCTGGGCTGACTGCTTGCACCTGCCCTGCAAACTGGGGGTTTTGCAGACGCCTGCCCCAGCTGTGAAGGATATTATAGATTATAGAAAAGACCTCGGGTCTGACAGGTGAATTGAAGGCATTAACGACCCTGTGTGGGTGGTGCAAGGGGGATGTTGGAGTTCCCTCTTGCAGAGAGTGCTGAAATTTTGTAGAAGGAGTTTTGGCAAGTCGGTGGTGGTTTTGCTTTGGTTACTGTGTAACAACCCTTTTAGTGAGGAGTTGGTGTTTCCTCTGCTGCTGTTTGTGATGCTGGGAGATGGAATTCCAAATGCAGTTTGTCGCGCTCAGGTAGGAAGATGTGATTCTAAAATGCTGTTTGTCGTGTTTGGGTTTGCTTTGGTCAACTCTCATCCCTTTTGCTGTGTTCCTGTGGCTTGTGGTTTTTTTTGCTCCATCTCCTTTGCCAAAGAAAGTAAGATTTAGGTGAAAGAATGAGAAATGCCCAGAGAGGGCATGGAAACCAGACCTTCTCATAATCCCATGTATTTTATCCTTCTGCTGAGCTCCATCATGGTGAGGAACCTGGTCTCCTTGGCATTTTACCAGGGAGTCACCACATACAATTCTGTGTGAAGTTTGCAAGAATTTTGGTGCCAGAGCACAGAACGGGTTGTTACTTATTTAGTTCTACAGTGATGATTGGTTTGTAAGTGTTCCCTCCCCCCTTTCTTGCACTGTGGGCTCTGATGGTTTCTTAAGAACCATGAATAAACATCTGGAGCTTTTTAGTAGTTTTAGTTTCTCTTCTCAGAGGTGATAATGCAGGTGGGACACAGGAGTTCCTTCTGGCTGGTTGGGTTTGTTGTACTTGGTCTGGTGAGTGGAGAGAACAGCAGTGCTGTGTGGGAAGGTCCTGCTGGCAAAGCTTGGGGGTGTTTTTGCTCTGTGATGATTTTATAAAGACATTATAGAATCATGGAATGGTTTGGGTTGGATGGTTTCTTAAAGCGCATCCAATTCCAACTTGCTGCTCTGGGCATGGATGCCTTCCACTAGACCAGGTGGCTCAAGCCCTCTCCAGCCTGGCCTTGAACACTTCCAGGGGTGTGCTGTGATTTGTTAATGCTGGTGTTATATTATTTGGGACTTCAATTATTAAAAAGAAATAGCGCTGGAATACTTGGATGGGACAAACGTGTGGTGGAACCAGCGTGGTGTCACAAGAGCTTTGTATCTGCGTGCTCTGAAGGTCAGTGCAGGTGGGATGGAGTTTGCCTGGGCTGGTGTGAGGTGTCCTGTGTGTGAGGAGCAAGGGCAGTGTTTTCCCCCAGGCATCAAAGGTGTGGTGCTGCAGAGGATGCGCTCTGGTGATGGGGTTTGGGTGTTGTCCCTCAGGGAGATGTGTGTTACTCCAAGGGAGTGGATGCACAGCTGCCCTCAGACCCCTGCAGCAGCTGGGAAGCAATGATGCCCATTCATTACAGGGTTATTTTGGATGATTCAGACTTGTTTTCCAAATACCTGATACTCTGGGTGGATCAGGGTAGGCATCTTGATAAGCAACCGTAAAGTCCCATCTGTTCTGGGACTTCACTGTAAAATGCAGATAAAACCCGAGTTGCTTGAATACATCACTCGTAGGTTTTAATTATTAATGACTTGCTCCTCCAGCCTTACCTGGCAGCAGTTTTGTGTGTCCTTTAATCCACTGAAAACCAGTGGTCCTGCTGAAAGTACTGGGCTCCTCGGTGGAAGTAGGTTTTATATGGTTAAAAAAAAATAAATTGCCTGATAGTTGATTTTTGTGCTCTGCTTTGCCCAGATCCCCTTCCTAATCCCCACCAGCAGTTGGAGCAGTGTGAGATTAGGAGGGACCTCTGCCACCACGGTGGCCAAGTTGAGGTTGACTGCATCACACCTTTCCTTGGAGCCAGGTGTGGGGTACCTTTGGTGTGGGGTTTTTTGAGGAGGCGCTGGTAGGAACCAGATCAGTTGTGGTTGCCCTTGTGTACATTAACTTGGGCAATGTTGTCAAACACTCAGCCACTGTCTCCTTGCAACGACATATACCAGTTAGCACTGAAATAGACCCCTGAAGGAGGGAGAACGTGTGGATTACACACATAATATTTACAAGGAGCCAAGTGTTTAATGAGACCAGGAATAATGCAGATGGATTCTCCATTGCTAAATATAACAGATCTGTAATGGATGCTGCCTGTCTCTTTATATTTTAGCAACCAAAAAGAGGAGTTTCTGTGCTGAGGAGGTTGGCATAACATTATGGGATAACCCAAAATTGGCCTGGCTTTGGCTATTGTGTAGCAGCTATAATGTGTGGCTCTGCAAGGTATGAGCAACCCTGGCTGGGAGTGTGGATGAGCCCCTTGGAAATGCTGGTGGGCTTTGGGAAGAGGGACAGGTGTACCAGGATCAGCCCCAACAGAGGCAGAGGGAGGAGGTGGAAGTCCCTGGGATGGAGGGGTAGAAAATAGCAAACCCATCAGTGAATCCTGTGGCTGGGCCCCATGTGGGTGTCACTCGGTGAGGTGTGATGAGCTCTGCAGGTCCTCCTGTGTGTTTGTTGGGAATGTTTTTTATTTGTGTTCACTGCACATAAATTCTGCTTTAAAAATACCTGAGGACAGATCTGAGAGATTTTATTGACACCTGTGGAGTGTCATGAAGTGGTGACTCTTTTTACTTTTATGCTGCAAAGCAGATGTTTCGTGAGAGGGGATAATGGAAGGAATCTGCAAATTAAACAAAGTAATAAGGCTAAATGCTACATGTTACACTCAAAAGTTGAGAGAATTGAGTTTTGCAATGATTAATTGTGGATTAAATCAATTTCAATTCAATATGTGGGGAAAAAAATCCCTTTTCATCAGATCGCATGATTTCAGTTGTCACAAGTTTCATGATCCTGCAACACAAGCTCATGTAGGTTTTATTTGCCACTTGTCTGAGCTGGTCCTTCTTTTCATACAGAAATGGTACAGTGCAACACTGGTGCCTGGAATTAAGATGTCCCAAAGTTCAATATTGGACTGCCTGTGCTTACTTCAGCTTTGCCCTTTCCTCATAAGAACAGTTTCTGTGATGAAATACCTGTTCTACCTATTTTCTGTGCCTAGAAGGAAGCGGGAGGGTTTTCTGTGCTGTAATATCATTCCTAGGTGAAGCATCAGGATGACTGTTTTTCTCATCCATATATCCAGATCTCTGTATCTGGGCAGCAGAAATTGTGAGTATTGGAAGCACCTTAGATAGATTTGGGGAGATAAAGTGCAACTTCAGTTTTGTTTGGCCAAAAGTTTGACATATTTCTTGAATTTGTGCTTTCTTGGAGGTGACCCAACATCACTAAATACTGGTTGCACTCTGGTCCAGCCACAATTGCAGTCATTGATTTTTTTGTTGTGGTTTGTTGGTGGGTTTTTTTCTGAAAAAAACCCCAGCTGAATGATGTGTCAAGAGGGAGAATCTGGCCAAGTGTCTCCTCTTCCCTCCACCACCTTCAGCCTTTCCAGCCTGGGCTCCGTTGTTCAAGGGGCTGAATTGAGGTGCACAGCCCTTATGAAATGGTCCATGTCTGCACATCCAAGATCCTGAGAGGGGAATCAATAGCAGAGAACAGAGAGCAGAGCTGGGGGAAAGGGATGCAGGAAGAAGCTGTAGCTGACAGTCCTGAGAGCAGCAAACAGTTCTGTACAATACTAGAAATCAAACCAGGTTGCTAGATGAGGTTAATAGACAAATCAAAAATACGCATTAGAGTTTTGGAGAGGAAAAGCTAACGTTTAGTGATATATAGTCCTTGTTAAGATTGTGGTAGAAGTGAATGTTGAGCAGCCACTGCTTTAGTCAGGCCTTTGTGGGTCAGCCCCAGTGTCTCCTCAGAGGTTCACAGAGTAAACTGAGCCAGTTATGTGTATTTTTACTGAGTCCTGAAGTACTGGAGAGTTCCTGTGACCCATGGCAATGCTTGTCTTGTGTCATTCTAGAAAAGCAGTAAATGGGCCAGGCTGAATGTGACAAACCTGTCAGCTCTACGTGAGTCCTGGACAGGCTCTCGGATTAGTGGTAGGGACGTACATACTTAGGGATGGAGGCAGGATGCACTCAGTCTCCAGTGGCACGGGTTTGGGGGCAGCATGTCCTTTATATCTAACTTTTCTTTTTTTCATCGAGGGAACTCATCTATGGGATTGATAAAGGTAACTGAGGGAGGGTTTATTTCCTTAACAGTCAGCAAGAAATGCAGCTTGGTGCAGCACCACTGTTGGGCTGGGAACGTGCAGGAGAACAACTGGCCAAGACCCAGCAGAGCATCAGCTCTTGGAATCCCACAGTAAAATCAGGAATAATTTCCAAACATCCCTTTGCTAGCAGCCTCTCTGGACCCCACTTTTTGTCCTTGTGCTGCTTGGATGTGTGAGCAAGGCAGAGAGTCCCCGCAGCTGAAGCCTGAACTGTCAGGAGGGCTGGGAGAGCGGTAAATAACGAGCAGGAGTGACCGTTGGTAACAGCAGTTTGTGCTGCTTGGAGACAAGCAGGTAATATTTCTCAGCTGGGCAGCTGTAAATTTCTCTATCTGGGAGCAAACAAGCTCCGGGATGCTGTCTGGAGAAATCACGTCTTCATGGAGCAGAGAGGAGCCACGAGCCGGCACCGCTAACTCGGTATCATGGCCAAAGGTTTGGTGTGTGCTGGCAGGTGGCTGCCAGGCTGGAGCAGGGACGTGGCAGCCACTGTGTCCCTGCTGCCTGTCAGGGAGGGGCTGTGGGAATGCCAAAGGGATCGGGAGGGGTCCAGAACCTCCATCTGCTTGAGGTGGAGATTGTTGGAAGGTAAATTGATTAAGGGAATTAGTGTTGCCATGGGGAAAATAAATTGAGGAATAACAACGAGGTCTTGGGTCTGACAGAGAGAGTTTTAACAAGACCTGGAAGGTGGAAGAGTAGAGCCAAGGTCTGTGGTTTCAGCGCTGTTGATGGTGGAGGGAACTGCTGAAGGTGCTGGTGATTTCTCCACCCTGGGAAATGCTGGACTCAGGGGTGTTTGTTCATTGCAGTGGAAGAGCCTCATAGGGATTAGTTTGGGTAAATTAGTGTGCAGTGTGTCAGGCTAAAAAGTCACAGTGGTCTCTTCTGACCTCAAAATCCATGAAGCCCATCATTTACGTGAGAGCATCCAGGTGTTTGCAGATCCCAAGCACCAGCATGACAGATTTTCATCAAGAGAGTGACTTGCAGAGAGGAGACGTGTCTGAAGGTGGAGATTGCAGGATAGGACCTTGAGTGCTCAGGAAGGATTGTAGGTTCTTCATTTCCCTAAAAATTGCCTCGTATCTGTCACAGGGCTGAGTTACCTCCAGTGTCAACACCAGGTATTTGGCACAGGGTGAGAAGGTCTCGGGGGCCATGTTAGTCCCTGTTGTGGGTAATGGCTGGGTCAGGTGAAAGTTTAAGTGCATGAGAGAATTGAGGGGGCATTACTGTTTTAGATAGTTGTGTGCTTTATCTAATTTATTCTCTCTCAGTGGCCACAGGACATCAGAAACAGCTCCAATCCTGGTGGGAAACCTGTGAACAGAACAGTGAAAGCTGATGGGGTCAAACACAGATTTAAACATGAATTGTACATTGCTGGTGTAGTGATTGGAGCAAAGCCAGTGCCTCTGTGTGCTTGTTTGGTTTTGTTTTGGAGCAAGAATGTACAGGTGGATGTTTGCAGATTCACTCTGCTGTTGGGTGAGTTTGCAGGTCAGTCTGTCCATGTCATCCATCATTCATGGATGGGGTTTGTGGGATCACTGGGCTCTGCTCCACGTGGTCCTTGGGGATGCAGGTGCTGCTCTGTGTGTGTGTGTGTGTGTGTGTATGTATGTATGTATTTGTGTATATATATATCTATGTATCTACACAGAGGTATGAGTCTATCTCTATATAAATATATTTTTACATAGAGGCCTGTATCTGCTGGATTTACGTTGGCTTTTTAGATCTGGAAGTTGAATGTGTTAAAAAGCCAGTTGCAAAGAAAACAAGGAGTGTGTAAAAACATGAAACTGATGATGTTTAGTGGTTTATTTGGCTGTGCGGGTCTCTGTGCTGACTGACTGCTGGGAGAGAAACTGGAGCAACCTGGAATTTGTTGGTGCAATTAAAAGCAGGATAGTAAGATGAACTTGCTGGTAACAGCTTGGGCTAATGCTCTGAATTAAGGACATTTAGATGTTTGGCTTTGTATGATTTAGCTTAAACAAACAAACATCACATTAATCTCATTACTCAAGCAAATGAAATAAACCTTTAAGGCACTTAAACTCTGCCGATGGTCCTTCACTGTCAGAGCAGTGAGACCCATTTCCAGACAGCACAGCTGTAACTTTAGTCATGTGAGTAAAGTGCTCACAGGATGAGGAGCTGCTCCAGAGCTGGTGGAAGGGACCCACAACTGCCCCTGAGTCCAAAGGGTCCCACCAGGATCATGGAGTCCAACCTCTGGCCCTGCCCAGGACACCCCAACAATCCCACCCTGTCCCTGAGAACATTGTCCCAACCCTCCTGGAGCTCTGGCAGCCTTGGGGCTGTGCCCAAACCCTAGAGAGCCTGGGCAGTGCCCAACCACCCTCTCCCTGAGATCCACCTAAACCTCCCCTGACACAGCTCTGTGCCGTTAGGGCATTGCACTGGCCTGGCTGGCAGAAATGGGCACTAAGGGTGAGAGGCTTTTGCTTCTGAGTTCTGGGCACTGCTCCCGATCCTGGCACGAGTCATCCACATCTCTGTGTTACTTCTTAGTCCTTAACTACAAAAGATGCAACTGCAAAGGTCTTTGTGGGGAACATAATAAACCCCACTAAAGTTGTCATTGAGAGCGATATGTTCCTCTGTGCCACATCCTTCCGTCTCTCCCTCTGGTGTTGTACTGGATGTGACAAACCGCAGCATGGAGAGGGTGGGTATTTCCTTGTTGAGTGTCCTGGGGACTGCACTGTCTTTGGAGGAGAATGTAAGGATTTTATTAACTTGGACGTGTTAGGCCAGCCCAGGAGTTTGTTGCCGTCTTTAAATTGCATTTGTTTGGGCTTTGGTTCGGCAGAGAAATGCCTGAACCACGTGTCATGTTTATGAGATCAAGAGTACCTTGCTATTTTCATACCCATCTCTTAATAGAGATTAAACGCAAAATAAAGCAGGATGCATCAACAGTGATATTCCCATAAGCAATATTGTAACTTACATGCAGTGTAATTATATTTTGTACACTTGCCAATTAAGCAGTTACGCTTTAGAGAAAAATTACTTTCAAGAGATGGAAGAAAAGTATTGCAGTAAATCAAATAAAATATACATGTGTTAGAGGGTTTGGTGCATGCAGCTGAAATTTTTAAATTTCCTGCTGTGTTTGGGTCGTTGTGCACATAACGATGCTCCACGGTGTCCTGTAGCATTCCCGGGGCTGGAAAACAGCAGAGAGGAAAAAAGAAAAGGCATCAAAACTGCCTTGCTTTGTGGGATAGCCGCGTGCCACGTGAAGCTGGGATGCTCAGGGATCCTGCCCTCCATCCTCAGTCCTGTTGGGCTCCTGCCTGCTCCCCCTGTCCCTCATGCTGCCCCACAGGAGGACAGGATGTGGGTGCCAGGCAGGGATTTGGGTCTATGCCCCCCCTAAGCCCAGGCTGACCACCCCACAGCTCGTGGCTCCTGCACAGTCCCCCCTGCTCCAGAGCATGAGAGAGCCATGGCATGGTCTGGCTTGGAAGGGACCTGAAAGCCCATCTCCTTCCACTATCCCAGGCTGCTCCAACCTGGGACACTTCCAGGGATGGGGCAGCCACAGCTGCTCTGGGCAACCCGTGCCAGGGCCTCACAGGGAAGAATTTCTTCCCCACGTCCAATCTAACCCTGCCCTCGGGCAATTTCCCTGGTACATCTTGTCTTGGAATGTTTAGGTGTGGCACTTGCGGATGTGGGTTAGTGGTGGACTTGGCCGTACTGGATAAATGGTTGGGCTTGATGGTCTTCAAGGCCTTTTCCAACCTAAATGATTCTGTGTTTTTATGAGACATGTTTTGGGTTCAGGCTGGTTTTCTGTTTTCAAGCACTTTTGCTCTTGTTGCTCTTGAGTTAGTTTGTCCCTTCACCCCACAGCCCCACCAGCTGATGGTGTGGAACTGTACTGAGCCTTTATTTTTGTGATTAAACCCCCTGAAAATTAACCCTCTCCCAACAATTGATGCCTTTATTCTCCACCTTCACTGGTGGCCATGGCTCTGCAGTGGGGAGTGTGAAATGTCAGCGTTTCACTCACAAATAGACGTTTCCCTGTGACTTCAGTGACAGTCCTTTGGTATCTCAGGTACCCTCAGTGACCTGCTCTGAGGAGTTGTGCAAGTGTTGTCTTGGATGAGTTGAGTGATGCCATGTTCAGGTGCCACAAGCCAAGATCCCAAAATAATTCACATGGAAACATACCCGGAAATGCCAATCTGGGCTTCCTGGGAATTACAGAGAGCTCTGTAAAGCCATTAGGAACATACTGAGATTTGCTGAACAGGCACAGTATCAGTCTGATAGCTGTTTAATTATTTTTTCTAATGTAAACTTAGTGCAAGGTAAGTGTCAGGGAGTTGAAGTTGCTGGTAGAACCAGTACAGGATTTTTTTGATTGTACCATGAGGTCTTTATTTGAGGGTTTCAAAATATTTTCCAGAGCATCAGTGGGTTAAATGAGCTGGCTGAGGCTATGGTCAGGTTGGATGGGCCTTTGAGCAACCTGGTCTTATAGAAGGTGTCCCTGCCTATGGAATGGGGTTGGAACAGGATGATCTTTAAGGTCCCTTCCATTCCAAACCCTTCTGTGATGCTGTGCTGTTTCTGAACTGAGTGGGGGGAGCCCTGTGGTTCTTGCTCCCCCGTCAGCTCTTGGAGCCTCTGCTCATGTAAAAGCTGTTTTTCCTCTGAATCCCTAAATGTATGTTTTCATCTGAAACTCACAGCATTACTTTAAAAGTCATTTTCTGTCATACAGAATTAGGAATATCTCACTTGTGATGTGTCAAACAAATATCTTGGAGTGAAAAAACAACCCTCAGAAACCTCAGGATAAGGTCTGCTGGGAGGGAAGTGCTGCAGAAGATTTCTTGTGGCTGGTGGCCTTGTGACCGTCCCTCCCTCTCTGTAGGCTGAGGGATGTCTGGCTCTGGGATCTGTGCTGGGCTCTCTCCTGCCTCCCTGAACCAACACACAGCTGCAGCCTGGGCTTTCACATGTTTCCTCACATTGGAACGTGTCTGGTGTGTAGGGGAATAATTTGTCAGCAGCTTAATCGTGGTCCTCATTGAAAGGTACATCAGTGTTTGGGGGATAATCCCCTTTTATTTGAAGGGTTTAACCCACCAGAGCACTGTCTCCTGTGATGGTCATCTTTCCCAAAACCAGCTAATAATGAAAACCAAACCCTTTCCAAGCGGCTCTGCCATCCTTTCCTGAACTCTCTGATACCCAAACAGTCCTGCAGGTTGGATGAAGGAGGAACCCAAGCTCCCCAGGCGTGTGTTTGTGAGGTGTGGCTGGTTGGTGAGGCACAGGGCTGGCAAGGGCTGGCACTGCCAGAGCTGTGAGAGCAGAGCTCCGTTTGACACCCTGGGCTCACACACCTGCAGCCTTTGGAATGAGCTGTGTGTCATCCAAAGTGCTCCTGTTCTAAGTGGGAATATCTGAGTGTGCCTGGCATGGTTTGTTGTCTCAGCGTTACAAATCTGCACGCTCTCAAAGGCTTACAGAAGGTGTTTGTGTGGAAAAGCTTGTCAGGAGTGTTTTGTTTGAAGATGACAAAATCAAGCAGTAACATGAAAGGACTCAGGGTAGGGTGGAGTAGGGTTCCCAGCTGCCCTCCATCTCTGTTTTCCTGGACCTTGGCTTGCAGCCTCTCATTCCCGTGTGGGTTGTGCTAGCCTCTGCCTTTCCCAGCTGTGCTCTGGGGAGGATGAGGAGGCTCTTGGCCAAGCTACCACTCACCTGCTGCCATTCCATGCCCACTGTCCACTGCATTTCCATGCCCACTTCTGCAGTGCCAGTGGTGGCTCTCTTACCTTCCCCCCCTGCCCCGACACTGTCCCTTTGTTGTGCTGCCACCACCAAGTGTCAGATACACCGTGACAACCGCAGGGCTGTTGTTCCTCCCCTCCAGCCCTGTGCCTTTGGATCCTCGGGAGGCTGGAAGCCACAGTGAGTTTATTTCTGCTGGTTTATTTTTAGCCTGATGCTCCTGGCCCTCCTGTTGGCACTGGCCATCACTTCATGATCCGATGGTAATGCAGAGAGTCCGTGTTTGTGGGTGGAATTATTCCTGTGGGGCATTGACTTCTCTCATCCCTGACATGCCCACACTGTTGGAAATGACCACCAGGCACAAGGCAGGAGGGGTTTGAAAGTGTGGAAGTGATGAGGTTTGGAAGTGTTCTCCCTACGTTGTCCTGTGTGGGTGCGTTTTGCAAAGTGTTTCTTGCCTTTTCGCCGGTTTTGTCACAGATTAATTCCTGGCTTTATTTGTAGCTGCACAGCTTCCAGCAAGTTTGGAAGAATTGTCCTTGTTTTAAAATAATTTTTTTTTTTTCGTATCATGCACTGCATCCCCTTGAAAACAGTACTATGAGTCATACTAATAAAAAAGTGAGTCTAAATTGGATTTGGCATCACTTCTTTTCACCAACCTAGCACAAAAAGGAAAACATTCTGCTCGAGATTCAGGACTTTTGTCGAGTTGAAGGGTTTTCTGGTTGTACTTTGGCTTTATCAATCCCTTGTAACCTTTCCTGCTCTCTCTCCTGCTGTCCCAAGCCTCTCTGCTAATTTTCATGTGAGAAGAAATAAGCCAAGGTAAGCTCTAAGTACAAGGAGATGATTATCACAAGAGAATAATTACATTTGGGTACTTGATTTGATTTGTTAGTCGGAAAGCAGAGCACAAAATGAATGCACTGTTGACTGCAGGAAGTTATTTATGAGTTTTTACTTATGTTTAAAGGAATTCCCCCTGTGACTTAAGTAGCCGTGCGATTTACGGCCTTTCATGTTGACTGGCTGGATAAATAAATAGAATAAAGACAGGAAGAATAAAATGAAATGGCGTTGTGGGTATAAAGTTTCTGTTGTGGAATGCAGGAAACAATGGCTTTCAACAATGTGACCAGACAGATCAAGAACAATAATGCCCCTGTTGCATCAGGAGAAGAACATGATCCCGGTGTGCGTTACATTAATTATGTTATGGCAGGAGAAATGTTCATGTAGCGTTTGTGTTATGGTTCTTTAATTTTTCCCTAACAATCTTCATGTAATATTCCTTCCATGGCCGCTTCACCTGTCCCTGCTTCCACAGTTCAATCCAGGGGGCAGGAATGGTGTCTGTGCTGGACACCTGACATTGGGAGCTGCGGGTGCTTTTCGTGAGGTGAAGATGAAGGAGGACATTGGTCTGCTGGGTTAGGAAACACTCCTCAAGTGAAGGATTGGACAGAACTGACTCCTGCAGAGGGGCCTTTGCAGCCATCACTGGAAGGCTCATGCTGGAAGCTCAAGAGAAGCCAGTCTGGGTGGAGCCAGTGTCTCCTGCTGCTGTCCTAGAGGGCTTGAGATTGACGTGGGCCAGTCTCCCTGATGTGTCCGTGTGCCTGGGCCGCTCGCACGACAGCAGAGCCTTCCAGAGGAGGCTTTTAGCACCAAGTCTGTGTTACCACTCGACTACTAAACCTTGTCACTCCATCCTTGGTGTTTTTGTGTCCCGGGTCAGCAGAGTGCAGTAAAGTGGAAATAAAGGCAAGCGTCCTGCTCTGGCTCAGGAAAACGTCAGTGATGGGTGCGCTGATTCTGTCAGAGGAAATCAGGGATGCTCCCGCGCCTCGGAGCGGCGATGGGGGCCAGGCTCCGCTCTCTGCCGTGCTGCTCTAGTGATGCTGATTTACACCAGCTGGTGACATGGCCCAAAATTGGGTTTCAGAATAGCTCAGATGTGCATTGGACTCGCTGTGCTTTTAGGAAGCCCATCAGGCAGATTTCCTGTCTTTTTCAGGTGGCGTGTCCTGTGTTGGCAGTGACTGGGAAAAAACATGCCAGGCAGAAATGAGCCCACTGACATCCCCCAAGGCTGCACTCAGGAGTGTGAACCCTCAGGGACTGAAGGTGTTCTCCCCAGGGGAATGGTCTGCTTGTAAATGGTTCATGGACAGTGTTTGGTGGTTGGTTCCTCCGCTCTTTCTTTGGAAAGGCAGAAAGGGAAGGGAGTCCTGCCTGAAGTCCAGACTTGTTTTTCTGGAAAAAACCTGTAGGGAGACATTATAAAGGTTTGGAAAGTACCGTGGACTGGCTGAAGTTGATTTAAACATTAAGAAAGTTTAACTCTTGTGCTCCTCAGCAATCCAGAGGGTTTGGTAGGACTGTACTGCACAAACCAGTGGGGACAGACACAACCAAGGCTGAGCTGGCCCCGTTTACATCTTGGGTGTTTGGTTGCTCCTGTGTTTGTGTGTTACCATGTGTAAAAGCAGCTGTGTAAGTGGACAGAGGCAGAACACAAATTCCTGGTTATTCCCCACTCTGAAGATGAGTCTTGGTCAAGGATCACTTTCCAAGTGCAAGGAGTGGGAAGAACACTGCCTCTGCTAGCAAAAGGACTTCTCTGGTGGGAGCTGGAAAAATGATTTGGGTGGGATAGAGAAGGTGCTGAGCTGTCAGTGCTGAGTGCCCTCTCTGCGGAAGATAATGCTTGCAGTGCTGCTCAAGAGGGTGTATGAGGAAATGAGCTGCTCCGTGGGGTGTTGAGTTTATCCAGGTGTGGTGGGTGTCAGGCAGCATCTCCTCCCATGGCTCAGGTTGTGCAGGAGACGTGATTTAGTGGGAGTAGCTCAGAGGGGTGGAATGGTGACTTATGGCAAGTATTTAGGGAAACCCATCTAAAGTGATGTGCTTGGCTATGGTGTTAAATCTTCCCTGGTTGGATTTAAACAATGTTTAGGACACTGATCATCAGCGTGGTGTCAGCAGAAGGTATTGACAGACCCATAAACCAGAGAGCAGCTGTTCACCGAGGGGTTGTGTGTTGATAGTATTTATTGTTCTGAAGGGGGTCTTTGGGAATCCCCACAGCCTTTGCAATGGTCATGGAGGGAAGGAAGGGGACTGAGGGCCAGTTATAATTGAAGAAAATGCCAATTGTGGTACTGGCAATTTTCAGGCAAGCTTGTCTGGATGTGTTCCGTGGTGTGGTGCTGCCAGTGGGTTGTGTTGTGTCCCCATGATCTTCTGCTTTCTGCAGAACTAAGAGTCCCTCTAGTTATTTCCTGATTTTTTAAATACTGACTGTAAGCTTTAAGCAAGCCAGATTTGGTGGTGGTGATTTATGCCACGATGGCCGTGCTGTAATTGGCTGCATTATGCAGCAGAAAGTTGAGAGCATTAGGGTAAAGTCTTTCAATAACGTGCAACAAATTCTCATCATCAGGGAGTAACTATTGTACATGTTGTGTTGAGTAATTAGAGAGTACCAGGAAGATTTGATACAGGAATTGTAGCTTAATCTCCTGCACTTCATTACGTTTTCCCTGTGGTGGTAGCCAGAAATGGGAGGCATATTTTATTTTCCAATTTGAGTGTGCTTGCTCAGGATGGCCTTGCTCTTAAGGTTGCCTCACAGGGGAGAATTTACAGTGGGGATTTCCATTAATGCTAATGGGAGTTATGCCCATGCACTTCACTGACCTGGTGACAGAGGAGGAGAAATAATCATTAAATTCTTTGTCTTCTAAGAAAATAAAATGGCCCTAAAATGTCCAGTGTGTCAGTGGGGAACAGCTGAGAATGGGAACTGCCACTTACCATTCAGTGGTAGGAAAGGAAAAACAATCCAGAAATACACTCCAAGTGGGGAAAATAATGAATGATCTGAGGATAGATATTGTGATTGTAAAACAAAACATAGAGGTTGCTCCTGTGAAGTTGTTGGAAATGAGTTGCAGCAGGTTTTCTTTACGCGTGTGATTAACACACTCTTCCATTTAAAGCCATTAGGTTCAGTGCTGCACTTGATTTAAAGTAAGTGCAGTTAATATTTTTGGTTATAAATTTCAGGCATGCTGGTAGAAATCATCAGAAAGCACAATTCTTTATGTAAAGGAACCACAGATTCAAATCAGTCCCTGTGCAGAGCGGGAGGTTGTTCTCCCACAGCTGGATTTTGCCGTTGGGAAGGGCTGGTTTGTGTGTTGGGGAATCAGAGCGAGCTCGGAGTTAATAGGAGCTGTTGTGACACATCTTTTGTAGGAGAGCCTATCGAAAGGGAGCGAGGAAAGGGCTATACTTAATCAGTATAAATGTCAGTAGCATATTTTAATAAATTCTTGATTTTGCTTGGACTGTTTGCAATTGCATATTTAAAAGGAATCTGCCATCCCCTTTCGAAGGTATGTGACATTTAAAAGATCTGTAAAGAAGATTGGTTTGACAGCTTCAAATTACATTTGAAAGAGTTTTTTCCTTTCAAAACAGAAAATGAATACTTCCTATTCTAAATGTCACTGCAGAGACATAAACATGTTTAATCAAATTATATATTTAATTTATGTAAAACGTAATTTTTTATTCATGCAAGAGACTCACTTGTTACATTTTTTACCGTCTCTGAAGCTTCGTAAAGTTGGTGAACTGATGAATCTCTTGAATAAATCACAGCTCAACAGTTTTGCAGATCCTTCCAGAATAGCCATTGGCTCGTTGTTGGCTCTCCCCACTTGCAGATATTCGTGTTCCACCTGGGGCTGCTGTTCTGGTTTCATTGGCAGAGGAAAGGGGTTGGCTGGCTGGGCCTTGTTGGAGTGAAGGCAGCAACTCCCATCAGGAGCTGGGGTGGTTGGAGTGGTGGTGGTGGGCTTGTATCCTTCTGGGGAGCCAAAGTCACTGTGATGAAGCTGCTGAGCCAAAACAGTGAAACTTCTCTGAGGGGAGAGGAAAAGCATTTGGATTTGGTGCTGTGCTCCAGCTTTCACAGTGTTTGCATCAAGGGCAGGTCTCTGGAGCAGCCCGGCAGGTCTCCAGAAGATCAGGAGCTCTGGCTGCTGGCAGGGATGCTGTCCCTGCTGTGCAGGAGCTTGCTGGGGCAGGTACCTGCTCATCTCTGCCAGCACAGCCTCCCGGGCTGGAGCCGCAGTGGCACTGGGTGCTGTCCGGGATGGGCTGCGTGTCAAGGAAGGAGATGGAGCAGTAATCCTGGGCAAGTCCCTTGAGCAAAACCCTGCTGTCACCCGCTGTGTCATCAGGTGGTGTCACCCGGCTCAAGATGGATGGGAGTCCAGGGGCTCGGGCTTGCTTGCCAAGAGAGGAAGCAGTGGAAGAGGAATCAATGTCGAGAAGCAAAACCAGGGAATTCATCTATCTCGCCTTGCCTGTGTTTGACATCTGCAAGCTTCATGAGTTTGGGCTGGTGCTGAACTCAAGCCTGGCCCAGAACAGGTCAGAAAGGTTGGTTGGACCTGCCCTGCTATGGACAGAGCAGGGCTTGGCAAATCTTTGAGGATGCCCCGTTGTCTTGCTCCCGTGTCTCAGGGTGACCAGGCAGCCTGTGGGTGAGCTCCAGCAGGCTGGAGGATGCTGTGCAGGCTCTAAGAGCCAAGAAGCAGCACAGGGTGCAGTCATGTTACAGGAAACCCCCTCTGGAGGAGGTCAGGGCTGACCCTGCGGGCTCCTGTGCCAAGCCCTGGGCTGACAGATTGCTGGGGCACTGGCTTGGTTTGTACAGCTCCAGTGATACCTTCCTTTTCTGTTTTTTAACCTCATCAAGAACTGCAATTAGTAATTCTGGTTTAAGTGCTCACTGATCAGGAAAAAGTCGCGGCACTGGGAGTTAATTGCAGCTCTCAGTGTGTGCACCCGTGCCAGGCAGGTCCTGCTTGAGGGCAGACTGACTAACAGAAAAGCTTGGGATACAGCAGAAGGCACAGTCTCAGAGTCTGATGGTTTATTTGGGGGGAGGTACCTTTCAGAAAACACAGGTGTGCACAGCAAGGACAGAGCAAACAGTCAGCATGGGTGTTGGAGAGGAAAACTCAAAAGCCTGGTGGTTGTTGGGTAAATCCCTCCTCTAGCAGGAAAACGTGTCAGGCATCCTTCATATGGGGCAGCTCATGTTCTCACCATCTCCTGAAAATTCTCTGCCCCCTTCACGTTCCCAGGGGGTATATCTGTATGTAATTATCCATGTAGGAGATGGCCAAGCTGAAGTAATTTAAATGAGCATCTTAAATGCCAAGACCCCTGTCCTGGGGCAATCCTGGAGACTCTCCCAGGAAAGTGTCATGAGTGTCCCAGCTCTGACCACCAGGCTTGCCTTACACAGGGAGCCTTGCTTGGGTAAACCCAAATATTCATAGGAGTTTGAGTCTTTCAGCTCTTCTGTTTTTTTAACAGCAAGAGGGGTTGAGTGAATGAAGTGATATCGACAGAGCTATAATTTCACTAATTAGCCAGCTGTCATCTGTCTGGAAAGGGACAGGGAATATTTCTTCCCCGGTTTGTAGTTTTCTTAGAAGGGAAAATATATCCATCTGAAGATACATAGGAACTCGCAGCTAAAACTGTTGGTTTGGCAAAAAAGGAGGCATTTGACAGCCCAGCCATCCCTGGGAGTGCTCAAGGCTGGGTTGGATGGGGCTTGGAGCAGCCTGGGGTAGTGGAAGGTGTCCCTGCCCATGGCAGGGGTGGGACTGGGTGGCTCCTAAAGGTCCCTTCTATGATTCTGTGGTTCTTCGTGCGTTTTTGGAGAGCCCAGAAGGAGCTCCTGAGTTACCTCCAGTGTGCCCTGATACCAAAATGGTACAGGAGGTAACAGAGGGGTTTTGTTTTGCACCTGCTGATGTAAAATCTCCTGATCCTGACTTTCTCTTTCCCTGGGGTTGGAAAGCACCTTTCTTCCAGCTGAGGGACACCAGGCTCCCATGTGGTGGGACCAGAGTGTGGTCAGAAGGGTTTGTCTTCTGTCTCCATCCGTACATCAGGCTGAAACCGATGCTCAGGCTGGGCAGATGGATTCAGAGAACATTTTATACTTCTATTTTGTTTCATTAAAAAAAGAAAAGCCTTGAAAATATTCCCAGCAATATTTATAGTTCAGACACTATAAATGGTTGGTGTGGAGATTTTGGAAGAAAAAGGGGAATAAACAGCAGAGTTTTTCAGTGTATTCGTCCTTTATGTTTTAGGGGAAATGCACAGTCTATAGTTTTTTATTACCCGTTTCAGTGTGAAATACGTTGCGACGTTAAGTTGTATATTTTCATTGAAATATATGGCAGGAATAAAATTCCAGATAAAAGGTAACTATTTGACATTCTGTATAGTTGTTGTCATGCTGTTAAAATAACACATTGACTACTAACTTGATACGAGGCAAAGATGAAGAGGGAGCTGTGTCAGCAGGATTTTCCAAGGAATCCTGTGGTACTGACAGCCAGGCCCTGCCTCTGCTCACCATTCCCTTCCCTCTGAACTGGCAAAGCAGAGGCTGCCCTGAAATGTTAACATCCCTAGAACTTCGTTTTCCAAGTAAAATAATCCATCTTGCCCCTTCCAAAGGAAAATGTACTTGCAGTGCGTCGCAGCAGAGCGTAATGTTTAAAATTTGGTTTCATCCTGCACATGCTCCACTGCAGTGTTTAAATCTAAACTGAGAAGGAAGTGGAGGCAAAGTGCAGAGTTAGCTGAGCTAATGAGATTTGAGGAGATTGCAGTGCCATGCTGGCCAAAGCCCTGATGTTGTAGAGCGTGGGATTATCCCAACTGAGTCAGCCAAATTCAAGTAATTTTTAGTTTTATTTTTAATCTAATTTTAATGTCCCATTTTATATTTTATCCCTCAGACCTAACTGCTGTCTTTCAAGATCTTGCTGACCCACTTCATCGGTGGTCTTTGTCTCTTGTCAGGACGTTTCCTGTAGTTGCTGCACTTGGTGCAAGTCAGCCAAGTGTGTGCAGAAATAAATGTTTGTGCTCGTGGATGGTGCAGGGTGGGAGCAGTGATGGCCACGATCATCTAAAGCATCCCTCTTCCCTCAGCTTTTCTCCCAGACAGGCTTATTTGACCTCACTGCCTGGGCTTCAAAGGCTTGTGAGATGTGGGAGGGAGGGAGATGTGCTTGAGATGCAGTGGCTGCTGCAGCTGTGCTGGAGGGTTCTGCAGTTGGGCTGTATGAACACTGATGATGGTCGGGACGGTGCTGCTGTGGTGGCACATGTTCCTGCTTGCCTGGAGGTCACCGTGGCCATGGGTTGGGAGTGCTCCTCATCCAGTGCAGTGTTTGCTGTGGAATAGGACATGGGGTCATGGATTCAGACTGACGAAGGGCAGGATTAGATTGGAGAAAAGGAAAGGAACCCTTGACTGTGAGGGTGGTGAGGCCCTGGCACAGGTTGCCCAGAGAAGCTGTGGCTGCCCCAGTTCAGGTTTCCAGTTCAGGTGGTGGCAGGACACGACCCTGAGCTGTGCCAGTGTCATTGTTCTGGTGACTTTCAGTGCTCTTTCCTTCCCACAGCCTGTGCATTGCCCACCCACTGCCCCGTTCTGTGGTGGTGGGAGGAGGTGGATCCAGCCCAGCATCCAGGCGCTGCGCAGCATTTTGGCAGCTGGGTCTCAGTGGTTTTCAAATGCTTTGGAATGATTGGGTTGTGTCTGAATTCCTGTTTGCATGTCAAGGTGTTGTCCCAAAGCACTGAGCAGTGACCCAGCTCTGCTCCTGAGGAAAACCCCATCCTGCTCCAAACTCCTGCCTGCAGAGCATGGGCTGTGACTAAAACCTCCTGCAATCCGACAGTGAAACAGAGTAGCTCCATAGCAAATTAGACCTGTAGTCAAATAGAAAAAAAAATTATTCATTTTCCATTGTAATGACAAACTTGTTTTTTTCTCTCTGTGTTACTTCTCCACTTTTCATGCACACATTTCCCGGGCTATTTATAGATTTACATGTGTGCAATTTGAAACCAGCCAGTTTGAAATGTTCTAATCTCAGATTTTCCATAAACATTCCTGCCTGTACCGAGACCCTTGTGCACCGAGTTTATGAAAACAATCCCCTCTAGGTAGAGATTTTCCTAATTCCCTGGGTATGAGGAGGAGAGGTTTATAATGAAGTGTTGATAGGACCTTTGGTATAATATTGTGAGTATGGCTGTCTACAAACACGGGGAGCATTAATTCTAAAGCCTTTTGCTGAATAAAGGGTAATTTCACATTAAGATTACTGTTTTTGTAACTAACTTTCCTGAAAAATGAGCTTTTAAATATGTGACGAGTTCTGCTGTGATAACACGTACTTTCAAATTTCAAAATGCCTCATTCAATATGAAGAATTAGTGCAAAATAATGGATTCTGCTCAAATGTCTCCTCTTAGGCAGGTTTAATGCTTGATATAAGAGGCCTTGTGGAGTGTTATTTCAGATGCACACACCATAACGTTATTTGCCTTTCCCCCCATATGTTAATATTTAAAGCCTGGCCTGACTGGCATTGATGTTATTAAAGGGCTTTGCAGAGGAGCCATTGCATTATTGCTGGGTGCTGCTGTAATTATGACCCAGGTTGTGAACACCAGCAGCTCTCTTAGGGTCTTAGGATGGTTGGAATGGAAGGGATCTTAAAAATCACCTCCTTCCAACTCCCTGCCACGGGATCAGGTTGCTCAGAGCCCCGTCCAGGCTGACCTTGAATGTTTCCAGGAAGAAACAACCACAGCATCTGGTCTTGCAGATCACAAAAAAATCAGATCATGTCCTTGGGTGTTTTCCAGGCTGCTGGTCAGGTAAATAATGAAAAAATCTGGGCTGCATCCTTAGTTGTCCTTATGAATCAGCTGTGGGTTTATTCTGAAGTCCTTGGTGGCTTCCAGTTATTTTGTTGTGCTGGAGTTTCCTCTGGAACAGGACCACGGCTTGGTGAGCTCAGCACCTCTTCAATCTCCTTTCAACAGCACTTAGAAAACGTTAATTGAAAACAGCCTCTGTGTGCATCTTATCCGAGGCTCAGCTTCTACACTCCCTGAGTGCTCCAAATTGCGGCTCCTGTCTCCAGGGGCTTCTGGTGGTACAGGGAGGCTGGCAGAAGGTGTGCTTAGAGAGCCTTTCCTGTAATATGGCTCTGTAATCCTGTGCAAGGGTGAAACTGGGACCTCTGGATCCGCAGTGGAGAGTCGGTGCTGCTGGTGCTGAAAGCATGTGCTTTCTGTTGCTTCCAGGGTTATTTTTTAGTCATTTATCCCTGTCATCAGGGACTTTCCACAAGGGCATGTAGTGATAGGACAAGGGGGAGCAGACTTAAGCTGGAGGAGGGTAGGTTTAAATTGGATATTAGGAAGAAATTCTTCCCTGTGAGGATGTGAGGCCCTGGCACAGGGTGCCCAGAGAAGCTGTGGCTGCCCCTGGATCCCTGGAAGTGTCCAAGGCCAGGTTGGAGCCACCTGGGATAGTGGAAGGTGTCCCTGCCCATGGCAGGATGTTGGAATTAAGATGAGCTTTGAGGTCCTTTCCAACCCAAACCGTTCTGTTCAGAAACATCAGTGTGATTTTTGGTTCCAAAACACCTCTCTCAGCAAAGGGCACCTCAGAATTACCTACCTACCTTTGCCTGTTTAGAAAATATCTCCTTGAACCAACATGAATTTGAAGGCAGCTTTTAAAAGACATTTCTCATGACAAGTGATTTTTTTTGGGCAGCGAGTGTTGATCTTTTCCACACTGATGCTGCCTCCTCCGTTTCCCTCTCCAGCATCCCCGAGAGCTGCCAAGCTCCAGGTGCAGCTCAGGGCCTGATTTTTGGATGCAAAAATCCTTGTGTCAGGTATTTGAAATATCCATGGCAAAGGGCCCCCTGGAAGGAAAGGTTTGCAGCAGGAGCTGGGAGACATCCATAGCCATGGCATTGCAGGCTGCACGGTGCAGTAATGAGGTGTGAAATCCTGTGGTACATTTTAGGGGAAAAGTGTTGGAGCAAACTGACAATTCCCCCTTGGTGTTTGGTGAGTCCCTTCTGGACGTGCAGGGCCATGGCTGGTGCTGCACATATGGGGTAGGAAAATAATAATAATAATGGAAATTTCAGATTGGAAAAGGTGGGAAAGCACAGTCTGGCGTTTAGGGGTAAGAGGAGGAGTTGGTGAGATCACACCAGACCCTCTGTGGAAAGATACTCCACCTGCAGTGCCCAGCTCAGGGGAACCATCATTCCCAGCCTGGGTGGGCTTCCTTGTGTATATCTCCATGTCTCCCATGAATTCAGGAGGAACATGGGAAGGATGGAGACACATGTGGGAATGGCACCGTGCTGCTGGTCCTCCTGTGCCCCCTCCTAATGCAGGGGCGTGCTGCTGGATGCACCACCTCATTGCATATGGTGTTTGCAGAGAAAGTGCAGTTTTATTGAGCATTAGAATTGAATTCTTAACTGACTAATCAATTTGAGTAGTAAGTTAAAATGCCTGGTATTAATGGACAACTGCAGCCATTAATCAGGGTTCCAGCAGATTAACATTTGTCAGCATTTATGCTGATGGTACTTGCACACCGTGGGCCCACGGATTTGCACTCAGCATTTCCATATTTTCCTGAACGTGTGTGACACTCCAGCTTTGCTCCTGTTGATTATTTTCTTCCTTCTGGAGCTCTCCCTTGGAATCACCAGCCTAACCCACATCCGTGTAGGGCTGTTTTGCACACTTGGTTTCGTGTCAAAGCAGATGGAAAAGGTTCATTTGTTCAACTGTTTGACGGTTCAATTTGATGTGGGATGTGGCTAAACCAGGCAAATAGAGTGGGTTTAGTGCAACTATTTAACAACCTCTGGCTGCTCCAGAATTGAGTAAAATGATTCAAGGAGTTTGGGAGGATGTAAATAAATGTGCTTCAGGATTCGCTTACAAAATCCATCATTTGCCATATTTTATCACTGCAAACTTTTCTTTTTTTCCAAAACCAACCGAAGTAGAAAGAGGCCTTAAACCCTTCTTGGTTTTGTGAACATCCCTCCTTCACCCGTTTCACTGGGATATTTTTCAATTTGAAACTAGGATTTCCTAAAATCTTTTTAGTCCACAGTCTTCAATTAGCTGATTACTATAGATTATATTTGTACTCTGCATACCTCATCAAGCTGTCTAATAGCTGGATCATATTGATTGTCCTTCAATTAATCACGGCCCCTATTTTCATTTATCAAACCCAAAATACATGTAATTAACTCTGAAGTGATATAGCTCACCGTAAAGTGATTTTGCTCCTGCTGTAGAGATAATTCAGTAGATTATACTAATAGGAAATGCAAGTTGAAATTAAATTAATGGTATCGTGTCCATCGCAGAAGAATAATTAAAGAAGTAAAAGTGAACGACTGTAGTGAGGAACCCTGTGTAACAGATACAGATGTTTGTGGGTTTTTATTTATTTACACCTTGGGGTCTTGCCATCCTTGAGCTTCTGAGTGATTGCCATCAAGTTTCCCAGAGGAGATGCCAGAAATGTCCCAACAGGAGGGCAAGGAGGTGCAGGGTGGGTAACTGCAGGTTATTTATTTTCTATCAGTGAGCCAGTTCATGGGGAAAAAAAAATAGCTACCAGATGACATTGTTTGGCTTTCCAAGCAACTTTATTAATTTTAGTGTAATCTCTTCTTTCCCCAATGCTCACATTGAAATTGGCTCAATGTGCTTAATTCCATGACAGACTAAATTGTAATAAATAATATACCCTGTCCCCAGCCCAGCTTGCTGCAATTGGCATGGTGTTTATAACAGCCAGGCTCCCAGTTGCTCATCGTGGCTCAGACTTGAACTTGTCATTTTATTCATCAACACAACTGTGTGTAAACTCGGGGAGAACAGAGTGTCTCTGTGGATCACCCAGGAGAGACATCCCCTGCAAGTGCATTGGCACTAATCCGTGAGAACTCACCTTATTTCAGTTATTTTTTAACTCATGGATGGGAATACATTTGTTCCTGAGAAGAGAATTTATCCAGCTTAGCTTAGGGCTTGTCACTGATTCTTCTATATCCCTCAAAATACTGGGATATTCTGCACTCTGAAAAGGGCTTGAATTATCTCAGTTGGGGCTTTTTCAGAGCCAGAATTAAGAGAAGTCTGTTTTTAAAGTGTATTTTTAAAATAACATTCCCCAGAATTTGCAATATGCTTCATTCAAGTAGTGTCTGTGATGCTACAAATTGAAATTTGTAGTTTTCTTTGAGTTGGTTTGGTTCCTCGGAGAACAGGAGTGGAGCTTTGTCACTGGTGCTGTTTCACCACCACTTCAGCTTCCCTGCCTCAGGCACTTTGTTATCAGACATTAATATCTGCAACAGCAACCAATTATCTTGTAATTTTAACAAAGGCATCAGAAAAGAGAAAGTGCTTGTTGGTTCGATGGTCGTAAATACTACATAGATCACAAGCAAAGAGCCTTTACTTTTATTATGCAAAATAATGACTATGTAGCTGTTAATGGAATTTACTTTATACTATGACAATTTATACTTGTGCATGTCTGGGGAAGAGCTTTCCCACCAGGCTGTTTTGACAGCTCTCTGTAATAATATAGGAGAGTGATGTGTCTAACGAAGTCTCTGAGAAAAATATCTGGTTTGCATTTCAGATCTTGTCATTCAATGCGTTTTGCAGCAGGAGATAGCATGGGAAAGCTGCCTTCCATCTGAGGCTGCCGTCACATCCCGCGGCTCCTGGGGGGCTGCTCCTCGCTGGGCAGGGTGGGGAAGGTCCTGCTCCACTCCCAGAGAGCAGGTCCAGCTTTAGGAAAAGTTGTTGCTGCCTGAATCCATGTGTGGTGCTGGGTTTTGTTGGGCTGGGATTGCAGCATTTGCTGTGACGTGGTTGGGGTGCTTGGTTCATGGCTCTCCTGAGTGGGCTCAGGAGCTGGAATGGGTGACCCTCATGGGTCTCTTCCAGTACAGAATATTCAGGGATTCTCTGCTGTTGGAATGCAATGTGATACCTCTTTTTTCTTTTTCTTTTTTTTGGGTAAAACTCTTCTTGAAAACCTGATCATCTTGGGTGGCATTTCTGAACTCTGTGCTACCCCTGTGGGCAATAGGATGTTTGAGCTGGGGTTGCTTGGGCTGGAAAGGAAGGATCTAGAGGATCTTTAGAGGACACAGTCTTAAACAGCATCAGGGGAGATGTAGACTTCACATTAGGTGGAATTTTTTCACAGAGAGGGTGATCTCTCAGTGGAATGGGCTGCCCAAGGAGGTGGTGGAGTCACCGTCCCTAGAGGTCTTTAAGAAAAGGTTGGATGATGTACTTGGTGGCGTGACCTGGATATTAGTGTGTTATAGGTAGGATGGATGTTGTAGCAGGATGGCAACAGGTTAGGGAACAGTTTAGGTCAGGTAACAGGTGATAGGTTGGACTCGATGATCTCTATGGTCTTTTCCAACCTTACTGATTCTGTGATTCTGTGATCTGCAGGATGTGCTCACGGGCTGTGAGAGGGGCTGGTGTCAGAATCTGCTCTGATGAAATAAGTGATCCATGCACGTGTATCGAGTGATGGCTGTTGGGAAAACCTGTAAATAATGTGTCTGTATCAAAACTTTAATGCATGTCAGGACAGTAAATGGGGTATAATTGGTGTGGACTCTGATGGTGTGGCGGAATTGGGAGCAGCATGAGGAGCAGGAGTGTGTGGATGCCAAGGAGTGATGGCTGTGGCTGGTCACTCCCCTGGGCTTCTGGGCTGCCCACTGTGGGTGTAGGGGGAGACTGACATTCTGGGGGTGGTGGTGGAGCCTGGTCAGCCCCACCACAGCTCACCCCGGGGTTCCTCCTGGCCTCTGGCTGTGGGAAGGCTTTCAAGGGGCATGGGCACTTGGTTTTGGGCTAATTAGTTCCATTAACTCCCCTCTGGCTTGGCAGGGACTTGTTTACAGGGAGAAGACGTTCTCCCTGTGGCACTGGGATCTCCTGCTGGCTCTTCCCAACCCTGGACCAGGGCAGTGAGGGAGCTGCGTTTGGCTGGGGATGCAGCTGAATTTAAGTGTTAAGTTGGGCTTTGTTGTTGTTTGTCTCTTCCTTTCCCTCAGCAAGCTTTTCTTCTCCGTTAATCCTCAGAAGCAGCCCAAGAAATGACATTTATGCATATTTCATAACGTGATTTCTGTAGGCACACAGAGCAAACAAATCAATTTCTCAGCAGCACGCTGTTTAAAAGAAACAGCAACAACCTGTGGGATAAGTTGCAGAAGCTGTTAAAATTAATTATAAATGGCAGAAGATATAACATTTGGGGGAAAAAGTGCTAATGTGTGAAGAATAATAAACATTCAGGAGATGAAAAGGAACTCTCTGTCATCTGATTATTTAAACTTCATATATTTATAAATATCACAACTCGTTAAAACAATGTACCGCTCGCTACCAACAGCACATTAGCATTTCATTCTGGGATTGCAAGAGCCTCATCTGCTCTCTCATATAATAGCTTTCACCTTTCTAGGCTCAGAGTTTTGCTGCAGATTCATGTCCCTGTGACTGCCAGTGCATTGTGATGTTTTTCAGGCGAGAGCAGGAGTCCCTCGGTGGTGGCTGTGGGTGGGGATTTGCTGCTCTGTGGATTAAAGCTGCTCTCTTAGGAGGTGGTTTTCTCTTGGGCCCAGTCCTGGCTTGCATTGGGTACACCCGGGGGGCTGTTGTCAGTGGTGGATGTTTTACTGGTATGAAAAAGATGAAGAAAATGGAACAGGATCTCGGTTTGAAGTAAGAATTGGACAGAAAGAGCCAAGTCTCTAGAAACTGATGCTGATACAAAAGTGTTCCCTGGGTGCAGTTACTTTCCCTTCAGCGTGTCGTCAGCAGCAGGAGCTCCACAGTAGATACAGTCACTGATGGGCTTCTGACAAGGGTGTGCAGTGACAGGACAAGGGGAGTGGCTTTAAACTGAAGGAGGGTAGATTTAGATGGGATATCAGTAAGAAATTGTTCCCTGTGAGGGTGGGGAGGCCCTGGCACAGGGTGCCCAGAGAAGCTGTGGCTGCCCCGTCCCTGGGAGTGTCCAAGGCCAGGCTGGAGCCGCCTGGGATAGTGGAAGGTGTCCCTGCCCATGGCAGGGGGTTGGAACTTAATGGCTTTTAAGGTCCTTTCCAACACAAACTGTTCTAGGATTCTTTCCTGAAATGTCTTATTTTTATGGGATCAACATATGTAGGTTTACCCAACAAGTTGTTTTAATGCTACAGGCTTTGGGGAGAGTAGAGTAGGACCTGCCCATATGTCTGGGGTGTGGAGTATGTGGGTGATGGCAACTCTTTGCAGCCTTGGGCTTTGGATTAGATGATCTGTAAAGGTTGCTTCCAGCCCAAGTCATTCTATGAGTCTGTAGCCTGTTCAAAGTGTCTCTGTACCACAGCGCTGTAGTTTATCCAAGCCCACCATCTCCCCTGAGCTGTGGAGGGGCTGTCACTGTAATATTTACAGCTCTTGAGGAATGTGGTAGTGTGGATGAGACCTTCCTTGGCAACTGGGACCACTGAGGTTGGCCTGGGTGCTGTTCCTGTACAGCAGCTGTGCCCCTTGTACAGAGATAAGCACAGGCACTATGGTATTAACTTTCTGAGATTGCCTCTACAGTGAATAAGTGAGATTATTGGTCAGCAAAATATGCTCTAATTAGAAGTAAGTTGTTATTTTTATACTGGTTTTATGGATGACATCAATGGAAAGCACTTGGAAGAGAGCATGTTACTGGGCTTAGAAGTGTTTTGGTGGGAGGCTGCCCCTGTCTGGGCAGAAAAGCTGCTGGGTGGCCAGGAGAAGGGCTGTGTGGGCAACAAAGGGTGGTGAGCAGCAAAAAAAGGGCTCAGAGAAGTGGCAGGATAGGGAAACCTGCGTCTGATTGACATACAGAGCATCATCACACTAAGGGCTTTGCTAAACTGTGGCTGGATTTTGCTGCTGCTGAGCTTGGCGGGGTTTTTTTGCTGTTGGTTCCTGCAAGGTTGGAGTTCCACCATGTCCATGAACCTCCCCGTGATTTCAGCAGTTCTCTTAAAAATCCACCATTTGAGGTTTGGGGTTTTTTTTTCCCCTTTTGCTGAAGGTGCTGACCCGATAACGCGGCGTCAACATCGCTCCGCCCGTGTCACCCCGCGGCCTGTCCGATGCGATGTGACACTTCATCCCTAACATATGTCACTCCGTGTGGGCGCTCTGCTGCTCGTGGGAGAGCCCCTCGCTTTGCGGGGAGCCAGCTCCCACCTCGGGAGCCCTGGTGGCCCACGATGCCCCCCTGGATTTGCCCGAGCCCACCCCAGCTCAGGCTCAGGGCCGTGACCTGGTCGGTGGCAGCGCGGCTTTGTCCTGGCGCAGGAAGGGAGCCGGGATTGGGGGGCGAGGCCGTTTGGCCTGAAAGGCTGTTAGATCCAGGTCACTGAGTTTGGGCTGCTGCGTTTTCTGACAAAGTCTAAAAAATGCAGATTTGCAGCAGCCCTGTGTTAATGAATTCCGACTGCTTGAATTTCGCACTGAATAATGGCCGGAATTACCAGAGATAGTGACTTATGAGATGTGATTGAATATCATCCTTTTCTCCAGATTAAGTTGATAAAATGATGTAATATCACATTATTTTTATTAGCAGACTTTGATACAGGATTCTCCGTGGAGCAGAAGATTTTGTTGTAAAAAAACAAAGATACTGGAAGGAGGGGGGGGTGGAAATCAATAAATTTTTAAAATGTAGTATCACACTTTAAATGCAATTGTGCATATGGTGAGTGAATGCAATACCTCTTTACCCTCAGGCCGCCCACTTTCATACATTAAAAATATTCTATTTAAATGCAGATTTTGATTTGCTGTCTGGCGTGGCGTTCAAGGAGAAGAAACAGGAGAAAAGGAGGAGTGTGTGCATCATTTAATTTAATTACATGTTTCTTGTGACGTTCAAAGGTACGAGCAGTTGTTAAGTGTAGGGGCATGTATGTGTAAAAAAAACTGAAAGAAAAGGTAATCTCACCCTCAACAGAGCATCCAGTGAGATCTTGTGGATGTAAATACGTGTATGTGTGTTACAGCCTCCTGCATCCCCCATGTGGGATGGCCCAGGGTGTCAGGACAGCCCTTCTGAAAATCAGATCCCAGTTGAAAATATCTGCCTGCTAAACCAGAAAGATGATTTTTAGCCAAGATCAGTGCAGTAATCTGGATTTTGGTGTGGGCCCATGCAGCGTGGTGGCAGGGTGCAGGCTGAGGGGTTCTCACAGCCCGCAGATGGGTGCCCGTCCTTCCGTTGGCTTGATGTCAACTGGATGGACGTGGCTTTCGGGAAGGAAACCCAAAACGTTTCCTTTTATAACTACCTTGGAAATGCAGGAGATTGACTGCAAGGGGCAAAAGTCACAGTAGTAAAACCCTGAACACCATGGAAGCGATTCTGCTGTTTGGCCATATGGAAACCGGGGCGGTGGCATTTGGGCTTGGTGCTCTTTGTCTTCATTTGTGTGTCGTGCGGGTGAAAGCCTATTTTCAGAACTCAAGAATATTTGAATTTCAGTGCCCTGGAGCAAATAGGTTGAGTGGTATCAGAGATTATCAGATTTAATTCATTTATTTTAAATGTAAATTGATTTGAAGCCACTGGGAGCTGTTAGAGTGTGCAGTCGTTGGCCTCCACACTTGCTGTGTGTTTTCTCCTGCCAACCACTTCTGTCTAGCCCTTTTCCAAGTCTTTTATCTGGCTGGTTTGTTGTTCCCATCTCGAAGAGACCTGAATTTTGGGGCTCCAGGCACCTCAGCATCACGTATGAGGTGTGATGCCTTGTCTTTGCCGGTGATGTGCTGTGGCTGCCTCCCAGATCCTTGTCTCCTGGAGCCAGAATTTCTCCCTGCGCTCCTCCCTTAATTGTAACACAGAGATAATGCAGGTATTTAGTGCTCTAATTGGGGTAGGTAATGAAGATTATTCCTGTGGTCTTGGGAGGGTACTGGGCTGCAGTGAGACTGAGTGCAAAAGCCACTGGGCTCCCACCTCCGCCGCCTCTCCAGGCTGTGCCAGCTCCCTGTGGCTTCCCTGCTGCTCCCTAAACCCAATCCATGGGTTTAGGGGCTGCGTGATTCACCACAAGCAGTTTATAGTTTCCTGTAAATATAAATTCAGGGCTGTACCAAAGAGTGCCAAATGTGTGTTTTTAAGTCTATATAAAAAAATCATTTGATCTCGGAGGGCGTCGCATTTGCCAGTTTTTCTCTCGGGCACATAGATATTAAAATCATATTATGCCCAATGTGAGCTGGTAAAATTGAAGTCGCAATGGAAAGCAATATTGCAATTTTTTTCCCCTTTAATTTTGGTCTCAGAGAACGTGTCCTTCTGAGGAAAAGGTTATTTGTCTAATATGCTGGAGAATGGCTCACAAAATTAAGTGAGAGTTATGCCCATAAAATGAGCTGCAAAGAGAAAGCAGCCAAGGGAAACCCTTGGGACTCTAAACCCACCTGAGTTTTCCAGCACAAATGCAAACTCTGAATTTCTCAAGGTTTGTGAGTGCTGTGGTGGCAGGTGGGATTTGGGGTGCAAGGGAGGCAGCACAAAGGTGGCTCCAACTTGCACATCCACTCCTCAAACCCACAGGGTGCACTGGGGGGTGTTTAAAATATACCCTTTTTTTTTCAGGAGATCCCAACAGAATGGTTTGGGTTGGAAGGGACTCATCTCATTCCACCCCCCTGCCATGGGCAGGGACACCTTCCACTATCCCAGGTTGCTCCAAGCCCCATCCAGCCAGGACTTGGACACCCATATCCTGCTCCTTCTTTGGCATTCAAAAAGTAAAGCATTTTGAAATTAATGTTAATAGGTGATTTAGAACATCCAGGGAAGTGCTGGTGATGTTACCTGTCTTGTGAATGCTTAACTAGTACTCTGCCATTTCAGACTGCCAAGTTTAGCTGGTCTGGGGGGTATTTTTTATTCCAAATGTGGTGGGAGGAGGAAGAAAATCAGTGGAATTGGTTTACATATTGCCTTAACTACTCTCACAATAGTGAAAAGCTCTCATCAAGTATGTATCAGATTATTTTATGCCAACATTAATATTGGAAGCACACACGTAATCTGGAGTCAGCAGGTTCATACACTACTATCTCATTAAATTTTCAGGCAAAAGCTGCAAAAATTAATTGGAGGCGTGTAATAGTTTAGAATGTGAGCTGGCTTATGGTAATATAAATTACACGAGGAGAAGACAGTTTTATATACTGAGAGAGGGAAAACTGGTTTACTTTAATGAGAAGAGATAGAAATGTGGAGCTATTTTTTCATTACAGATGCACTCTAAACTGTTTGGACTTACTTGATGAATAGAGTTAATTCTCTGCTACAGTTCCAATAATTCATGTTGCACAGTTTAATGACTTCTAGATAAAAACAGGATTGAAATGTTAATTTCTATGAAGAAATTGGAGCACTCTCATACATCAAGCTTTTTTCTATTAAACTACTAGTTAATTTTGCTAAACAAGTCTCTTAGAGATATTTCATGCTACATAGATTTTTGTATTTCTCACCTGCTTTATTTTAATCCATTGGGCCCTAAGCATTGGCTGCCGTGCAGCACCACTGGGATGCATAAAAATTTCAGTTGTACTTAACCTATCGTTATTTTTTTTTAATTATTTTTTTTTCCTGCCACATGCCCAGCGTTGAGGTCTGTTGGTGTTTCCTCCTGTGTTTCCCAGCTGATGCTGGTGGTCCATCTGGTGAGGGGTTTGAGTTCTCTGCTGCCTTTGCCATCCAGGCGTGGCTGGTGGGCTTCATCCAAGTCGCTGCTGGGTGGTTGGTGGTGTCTGCCCACTGTGCTTGGACCTTCTCCTTAATTCAGTTTGACTGCTGCTCTTCTGTGTGCTGCCCAGAGGTTGGGTGCTGCTCACTGATGCTGCACAGAGAGGACAAAATTGCTTTTCCTTTTGCATATTCTTTGTTTCAGGAGTTTCTCTGCTAACTTGCATTTGCTTCTGTTGTTTCAGTTGAGTTTTTATCACAGCTGAGTGTTCCTTGTCCTTGCAGCGGCCCTGCCTTTCCCCCCTGTGGGTTTGGTGCCATCCCACTCGTTGCTGCACATGCTCGTCCGTTCCCCTCCTGACAATTTGCTATTTGCAGTTTTTTCTCTGTGGTTTTATATTTCTGATGCTCTGCAACATCTGCCCAGGGCGGTGGTGGAGTCACCGTCCCTGGGAGTGTTCAAAAAATGCCAAGATGAGGCATTTAGGGGATATGATTTCATGGTCAAAATGGCAGTGTTGGATTAACAATTGGACTGGATGGTCTTAGAGGGCATTTCCAACCCCAACACTTGTACGATTGTACAATTTTGTACGTGGGAGCCTCATCATACAACCTCAGCAGAAACCATGAGTTCTATTAAGGTTCTTCTAGGCATGGAAATTGATTTTTCCGTGGGATTGCAAGACTCATGTTGTCTGTTCACTGCTGAACTGTATCCCAAGTGCCTCACCTTGAGATGCTTTTCGAACACTTCCAGGGGGTGGTGGTTCCACTACTCACACCATAAGAGAGCAGAGACATGGAGAGCCAGAGCTGCTGATGGGGTTGCTCCAGCTCCCACACTGTGACCTGTGGCAGGGAGGGAGAGACAAGGACTGCCCGGCATTGGTGGCACTCCCTTGGGTTGTGCTTCTTAAAAGGAAGTTTTCACCTTTTATTTTCAAAAAAGGATGAGTTTTGTGCACACTGGAGAAACTTCTAACCTTGCGCTTCAGATGTAGAGTTTCATGTGGTTTCTATGTGCATCAAGGTGAAGGAAACAACAGCCAGGGGCAGGTTTCTGCAAACTGACCAAGGCAAAGTTGAGCTTGGCCAGTGAGTCAGTGGGGCTGTGGGGACACCACCGTGGAGCTGCAAGTGAGCTCCCCTTTGGGGCACAGAGCACTCATGCCACCCGTCACCCACACCATCCAGATGGCATCTCCAAGTGGGAAGTGGCCAGTGGCAGCCTGTTCACAGGTTATTCTGAGTTGGAAGGGACCCATCCAGTCCAACTCCCAAGTGAGCACCCACCAAGGGATTGAACCCCCAACCCTGGAGCCATGGGCACCACATTCCATCCATCCGAGCCTCCCATCGCCTAGACCAGCCTGTTACCTGAAGGAATAGGGATTTAGGGGCCCCAATCCAGGTGGGAAGGCAAGGCCCTGGCCACTGGTGGGAGGGAGCTGTGCTGCTCTGCCTGGCTTCCCCCATTCCTTGCCTTGGGCTGCTGGTCCTGAAAGGCGCTTTTCTGGAGGGACCTTGTTCCGTATTGTGCGGCCGCGGTGTCGGACATGGGATTAAACAAAGTGTCACGCGTGTGAGGTGTACGGTGCAATTATTTTAACCCATTTTGCCTTCTAGTGTGGAAAATCTGCTTCAAATAGGACTTGCTAAAGTCATTGTACCATATACAAAGGGGTTATTAAAATGCACTCTCGAAATAGAAAATAGGATTAGAAAAGACACTTTGGCTTTGAGGCCTTCTCCAGCCGAAAGAAGGCCTCATGGCCAAAATGTCTCCTTTAATCTCATTTTCTGTTTTCTGGGAGGAATTCTATTAACTCTCCTCACCCTCTTCCAACCGCCCTGTTTCTTTCTGCCCACTTGCTGGTATGGCACCACTCAGCTCTCTTCCCACAAGTGGGAGCTCATAAGACAAAAAGGTATTTTTCTCCTGTCACAAAATCAAACATTTTATTTCTAGCCCAGAAAAATCCTCCCCAAACCCCACGGCCTGTTTCTATCAACCAAATGTTGGTTATTTCTACTGAGGCTCTCATCTATCAGGATTCTTTGCTCTTCAGTCCTGGTGAAGGCTTATTGTGCTTCTGAGTCCTTGGGACAAAAACCATCTGGAAATCCTAATTATTTAATGTGAGATGCTGCATTTTCTGTCTCTGAAGGTAATTTAATAGTGAACACCTGTGATGTGGAAATCCATAGATCTGTATATTTAGATATATAAATATTAGTTGGAAATGCAAAAGCTGCAAGCTACACCAACAACTTAATGTTTTAAACATGTCCTATAATTTAAATTTGACCTTTCCTGGTTAATATCAAACTGATATCTAGTTGCCTCACAGCTTTCTAACATTTTGGTTTCTAAATGGAGTTTTTAATTTAACATGCAAAAATTTATGCTCCAGATTGGGGGGGGGAACAACAAATCTTGCTGCAACGCTTAATTACAGTTAATTACTGTATTTCTTAATTAGATTCTTAATTTCCAACTATTTAACTTCGGTGAAACAAACTGCAAAGCAGAAGTCCACAGAGAACTCATCTGAACGAAGCAGTCATGTTTTTGTATTTTTGTATTTTGAAGGAATCCTGAAGGCATTGAATTTTGTTTCTGTGACTGGGAAGGGCAGCAATCTGTGTCTGTAACTGTAGCAGGAAAATTTGAGGGGGGGGGGGAAGGGGAAATGGGGAATGACTCCTTTTGAAAGAAAGGATTTGCAGGTTGAAGGAGGGAGAGAGATGCCAGAACCAAAAGCAGGGAAATGTTTGCGGAGAGTGAACCTGTGGCATCTCCAGTAGGTTACTCATCAGGTGGAGTAATAAATATTTGGAGCATTTGCTGGTGACCAGATTTTTAGATACAAACCCTTTTGTGGATGTTTACATTTGGAGCCTTAAAATCCTTCTCAGGCAGTGACGTTGTCATGTGCCCACCTGGGTGGGTGCACTCAACCCCTGGAAGTGTTCCAGGCCAGGTTGGACGGGGCTTGGAGCAACCTGGGCTAGTGGAAGGTGTCCCTGCCCATGGCAGGGGGTGGGACTGGATGGGATTTAGGTTCCCTTCCAACCCAGCCCATCCTGTGATTGAGTGCTAATGGGAAGGTTCAGCTCCAGCATTTGGGTTTCCTCTGAAGATTTCACCTGCCCAGCCACCCCAAGTCACACCCTCTCTGCTGCCCCAAATCTTGTTTTCCTCACAAAATACAGAAACCCAACCCCATGATGTCTGAACCAACCACGAGCACGTTCATGCTTCAGGAAGGGCTGATTCTCCCCAGGAGGAGGATACGAACGGTCAGCTTTAAACCTTATAATAAAAGGTTAATTTTTCTTCCTTGACGTCTTGCTGACTAAGTCAAACCCCGAACATGAGGTCGTTGGCCGTTTCATACGTTTCCAGAGACGGCTTTATACACCCGTGATATCAGTTTTGTGTCTCTTGGCAACAGATTGGTTCTGGCACCCCGAGGATGGGGCGCGTTGGCATTCCTGAACTGCCAAGAGACACAAAGCGGATACTGGGGGGATTCGGTGCCGTGCTGGAAATACATTAGAGCACGTTTTGTGCGATAATAATGTGTTTTGAAAAATGAGCTTTTTTTTGTTGTTGTTGTTTTTATTTTCCCTGAGCCGTTCCTCCCACTGCCTCATTTATTGGTATGTTTTTAATGCCTTGGCTCCTGCTGCCCTTTGTGGATGGACGAGTCCTTGCTGGAATGCTGCTCGCCCAGGGGTGATGCCTCCATTGCAGAGCTGTTTTCTTTCCCTTTTTCCTCTGCACGGGGAAATGAAGGAAAAAGCTGACAGAATCTCAAGACAAAAACATCAATTTATGGGGTTTTTCCTTCAGGGAATCTGTCCCACCTTTGAAAGAGCTGGAGGTCCGGCATTTTGTTGAGGTGTTAGTCTCAAAAAAGAAGTGAAAATAGGAACTAAAGAGGTGACTTTTATATTGTAGAGCTGATTATGATGTGTCTATTAGATATCTTTACAAAGTCTTAAGTGACTTTGTCACTTAAGGGCATAAGTGACGTAAGTGTCCATGGATAAGTGTCCATAAGGACAAGTGCTGAAACTATTTGGTACAATTTGTAATGCACATCACAGCCAAAAATCTCCCGTCATTCAACTGGTGAATTAAAAAAGCGTCATCAAGTTTTGAGATCGCCCCGTTTCATTACCACAAACGATGTGTACAGTGGTGAGGAAGGACGGCAGCTGGAGGTGCTGCCCAGGTTGGGATGGAGATTTCCCATTGCCAGGAATATGTGGGCAAAGGAACTGAGAACAGATTCCCACTTTTGTTGGGTCCGTGGCTGTTGTGCTGCTTGTCTTCAGTGCTGGGCTGAGGTTTTCCATCAGGACAAGGTGAGGAACACCCAACTCGGAAGAGGTGGATGTGGGAAAGAGGAGCTGGAGGGAGGGGGCAGAACATGACATTTAGAGGTTTCTAAGGTGGTGTGGATGTGTTTGAGGGAATTAAGGGAAGAGCCAGCCAGGCAGAGGGTTTGGGTGGTCTGCACGTGTGTGGCTCTGCTCGGAGGGGCTTGGGCTGGTGCAGCTGCAGACAACTCTGCCTCTGCCCAGCGTGTGATCATACACAAAGGTAGAGCCTCATTTCTTTGATGTTTGTGCTGCTCAAGACCCGTTACGTGTTGTTAAGGAAATGTTAATCGGGGTGTGCAAACTTCAGCGAGAAATATCCAGGAAGTTCTGGGTGATCTTCAGCTGAATCCTGGTTTCTTACAGACTCAGAACAAGTGGGTATCTCAGTGTTGCTTCTTTTCACGTTAAATAACACCATCCTCTTTTTGTTGTAGTCACAGATCTAAAGACTTGATTGTTGTTTTCACGTTTTAAATAGAGCATGTGGGTAGATCTAAACGAGCAACTTACTCCATATCTAGAGAGGACTTGATACACGTGCCGTCATGTACCCTTGTATTTATTCCTCTCCATTAAATTATATGCTCCAGACCATTTTTAAATGTGTATGTATCCAATGTTAATTTGAAGGAGCCAGATTTTTAAAAATACATATACTTAAAGGGTGATGGAACCCATAAAAAAATCTATTTAAAATCAATTGCGTGCGTGAGGAAGTCAACAAACAGAAGAGCAGAGACAAGCATATCAGCTTTAATTTAGTACTGGATTCCCTTTGACAGGAGCCATTTAGATAGAGGGCAAAAAATTATCTCACTGAAAAAGGCAGTGATTGATCACATGTTGGTAAGTGAATCAAGTCTGCAAAAAACAGAGGCGATTAAGGGACAAAGAGGAATTATCATATTACAATGTTGCTGCCTGTCAAACCTCCGTGGTGTTGTGCATTCATGTGTCACGTTGTGACATTCGATCAGCGCTTAACTCCCTGGGACAAAGGGATGGTCGTTAAAAATCTTTAAATGCTGCTAGGAATTGTGCTGGGGGTGTAAATCCGTGTTTTGACTGCTGACAGAGATCTTTATGCCTGCAAGAATAGATACACAGGACCTGGCTGACAACTTATTAAGTGGATCTTAACACCAGGGCGTTTCCAGCTCTGGCCCCACTTTGGTGTTGCTTCACTGGCCATAACGGGATGGGTTGGAAGGTGCCAGGGAGGGAAGGCTGGCACTGCCCATGGGCAGGCAAAAGCAGCCAAAAATCGGTGAAACCACGAGTTTTAGTCTCCAGGAAACTGGCTCAGGTGGAGGCGGGAGATGGATGGTAAAACCTGCCTTGAAGTGAGAAGGATGAGGATGAGGTGGAAGGGGGTTTGTAGGAAGATGTGGGGAAAATGAAAGAAAACCCGCAAGTGGCAGAGGTGTAGGGAAAGTCTGTCAGCTGGGGTGGACTCGGGGGTTAACAGCAGCTGTGAGTGAGGCTGGAGATGAGGAGACAAGACATGCAGTTTGTGTGTCAGCGTTTTCCACTGGCCAGGCCCAGTTAATATCCTGACCAGCTCAGCTTCCTTCAGGCGTCGGTGTTGGAGATGAGTGTGCGGGATGTGGGTGGCGGGTGCCAATGAGCAGTGACAGATACGGGGCAGTTTGTGGCATCTCCGTGGCTCAGCACATTCGGTGGTGGGGAGGCTGGTGTCCTCTTCCTGGGGGACCATGGAGACCATGGCACGTTTGTAAATCTCTCCTAGAAACCCATTCAGAGATGTGCAAAGTCTTTAAAGGAGTGTACTACTGTTTTAAAAAGTAACAAATCTTCAGTTTTTGCACTGTGTGGCCATGGGAGGTGCTGGTGTGGCTCTGACCTTTCCTGCTCATGTGGGTCCTTGTCTGGACACTTGGATGTGCAGGAGCTCCACTGGAGAAACCCCCTGGCTCTCCTGAGTTTCAGGGTTGTGCTCCTGTAGGGGCTGGAACCAGATGATCTTCCAGGTCCCCTTCCAACCCAAACCATTCTGTGGTTCAGTGACATCTCCTTTTCTTGTTTTCTCTGTCTCCAATACACACAACTAACCAAGGTTTTACCTGCCTGACTCAGCTTCATGGGATTCACCTGCATGGAATTTATTACAGGAAAAAAAGGAGGAGTGGACAGTTGTGTGCTTCATCTGAGTAGTAATTCTTCCAAAAAAACCCGCAGTTAAAATATCTACATGACAAAGATGTGGTACGAGACAAACAAAAATCACAAATCTGGTGGTGTTTTTTAAATAGTACATCAGCCAAGTGGTTGGTCTGTGATTTTCTAAGAGCCTGTGTTTAAGCAAGTGTCTTGCTCTGGATTAAAACAGAAGGCAAGTAAAGCATCAGCTTTTTTTCAGAGAATAAGTTGTTACTGGACTGCTCTCAGTATCTGCATCATGGCCGTGTGTCTGAATGTGTTAATCAATAATCTGGGAAAAAAGGTGGACAGGGAGTTGGCTCCACCAAAGGCAGTGGGGGATGTCGCAGCGTCGCTGGTGGGAGGCAGCCCTATGCAGGAGGAGGCAGAGCTGGAATTCCGGAGGACTGTGTGGTCAGATGAAAGTCACCCCTGCCAAACACAAGGTTCGGTGCCTGGGAAGGAGCATTCCCAGCTCCTTGTGTGCATTGCTGTGCTTTAAATGGACTAGAACCACCGGGGAAAAAGCCCCAAGTGTCTGCAGACAGCTCGATGAAGACATCTGCTCAGTGTGCAGCCACAGGCACAAAAGATTAAACAAGACCTCAGACCATGGGGGGAACGGGTGAGGAAATACGGAAAACATGGTGACAGTGTTCAGTGGATGCCCATAGTGTCCCAAGGCGGGTGTGGGGGAAGGTTGAGCCCTCACCTCTGTGGCTCAGAAACTTTGTGAGAGGTGGTAGTTGAAACAGAAATACTGAATCACAGAGTGGGTGGGGTTGGAAGGGACCTTAAAGCTCATCTTGTTCCACCCCCTGCCATGGGCAGGGACACCTTCCATTGTCCTAGGCTGCTCCAAGCCCCGTCCAACCCAACCTTGGACACTTCCAGGGAGCAGCCACGGCTTCTCTGGGCAACCTGTGCTTTGCCGTCCTCATAAGGAAGAATTTCTTCCTAATAATTTAGTCTAAATCCACCCTGTTTGAGTCTGAATGCATTCACTCTTGTCCTGTCAATAGTCACAGCTTGTAGCCACATCTGCGTGGCTGGAGAGATTGGGGCTGTTTAGAAAGATCATGTGAGTAAGAGGATTTGTGTGAGAGGGTTTGTAAACTAATGTTTGACATACTTAACCTTTCTCAAAATACGAGAGCAAAGGGAAATCCAGTAAAACCAGGGGCATGCATCAGGCACTCTGCAAGGCAATGTTTCCCCCCAGTGCTCACGGAGGAACCGGGAATGTTGGGCAGCCCTGCACTGCACTGGCTGAGCCTCAGCCGGCCCAATCTTGACCTGTGGCCTCCTCCCTGCTCCTGCCTTTGGAAGCATCGTCCGTTTCTCTACCAACAAGCATATTTTAGCCCGTTTGACACTTTCTGGCAGCACATACTGGAGCTGCTTTTCATACTGTGTCAGAAATACGGTTCCTCACAGCATGTTCTCCTCTGCTCCCAAATCCTTGCTGGGAATCTGAAATATTTTGAAGTCACACTCGGTTAACGTGACTTTTTTGGGAGCGCAGGGCTCCTCTCAGCAATGTTTTCACCAGCTTCCTTTGTCATACACAAATGCTGCTTACGCTCCAGTCCTGATGGAGGTGATAAGGAAGCCTCAGAGAGCCGGTGGGACATCGATGCTTGGGAATGGTAAGAGCTGGGATATGGGATGGCAAGGCTGCAGCTTTTTTGAAGAGCAGCATTTTGCACTCATTCCTCTTCCTCATACTTTTTTCCTTGAACTTGAAAAAGCTGGAAGGGATGATTAATGCATAGATACTGAAAAGCATAGTTGGCTTTTTTAAAATCGTGGTTACTTGGAAGTATGGGCTGGCTGCCATGGAAAAGGGTGCTGTGGGAGTTTATCTGAACACAAAATACTGGAAAGTCAAATTTTACAGGCATTTAATTTGTCCAGTGTTTTCAAATAAGGATACTAAATGGATATATTTAAAACAGTGTTACTCGGGAAAAATATTTATTTGACAGGGTCGCTGTGAGTTCACTGGTACAATACTCAAACAGCACAATATTGTTTGAAGTGAAGATGGAGAGAAATCTCTGCTCACTTAAAGCCCCAAATCCAAGACTGATGGTGGCAGCAAGCAGCCCTGTTCCTGCAGGGTTTGTTCTCCCAAAGGTGGCTTTCTCTGCAGAGGCAGCTTCAGTGGATTTAGAATCCTGGAATTACAGAATGGTTTGAGTTGGAAGGGACCATAAAGGCCATCTTGTTCCAACCCCCTGCCATGGGCAGGGACACCTTCCACTATCCCAGGTGGCTCAAAGCACCATCCAACCTGGGCTTGGACACTTCCAAGAACAGGGCACTCACCACAAAAGATTCATCAGAGCCATCTAATCTGTATAAAACCTGTGGAAGAGGAACTGATGGGCTTCGTTTGGGACACCGGTGATGGAGCAAGGGCGAGAGTCATCCCAGGTGGGTGACAACTTGTGGCCCACTACATCACCTCTTCACTGTGGTCTGGTCCAGTGAGGGCACATCTGGCCAGAAAGCACAAAGGAGGGTCCCCAACCTGCTGGGCACCAATTGCATGTTAAGGAGCCCTCTCTGCAGAGCAGTGTCTTGCTCTGTGCCCAGCACGTCAGGTGGTGGAGGGCTCCTGGGGCACCAGGGCTGCTGCCCATTGCCGAAGCCATTGCAAGGATTCAGAAATGTTTTTTCAAAACCCTACTTCTGCAAAGAGTCAGAAGCACCTCCAGCCAAAGCGGGCCGGTGCCAGGAAGCAGCTCGGATGGTGGAGTCTCCTGCCGGCATCACCACTCTGCCAACAGCTAATCCCCTGCGAGAGCCCGGGAACAAAACAGAGCCGCTCACAGCTACCCCTTGAGCACAGTTGAATTAATATTAACCCCGTATCACCACACAATTCCCGCTATATTTTTCATGGCGTTCGCTCCAGGCGCGCTCCTTTGCCAAGGATCCCACCCTGCAGCACGGAGCACACGAGTGTGGCTCGGCCCACGCTGCCAGGTTTGCTCGGAGGTAAACAAAACCCTGGCACCTCTGCAGCTGCCAGCCTGCTTTGCTTTGTGCCGCTTCTCCTTGGGAGCGGGCTGGCAAGGCTGTGGGGGGGTGTGGGTACCCACTCGCAGCCCCTGGTATGGGGGCAGAGCCAAACTTGAGAGCCTCAGCCTTCGCCTTGGTGCCAAACCCGCTGCTTTGTGCCCAGAGGGTGGACGTGTTGCTTGCTTCGTCAGATGGGTTAATGCTTCGCTGGGCTCCAACACATCAACGGCTTGGCTAGCTCAAAACAAACAAAATTCCAGTTTGGATTGAGCTGGCCCAAAATGAAAATCCTTGTTTTGTTTTAACTCCTGGAGTTTTGGGCACGTTGTCCCCACAGGAGGCTCTGGAGTCGGCTGGAGCGGCATGTTGTTGGTGTGAAAGGGCTGCAGAGGAATAGTGGGTAAACATTTTGATGTCAGGGTATCTCGTGAGGGAAAGTTTGCATTTAGGCTGCCTTCACATTAGGGCCTTGGTGGATTCTTCATCTCTGAGCAGGATTTTCTTCGTGTTTCCAACTTGCAATCTGTGGACCGGGTTTGTAGGATCTTTTGAAAATTAATCTGTTCCAAACATGGAAGTCAGAGGGCAGCTGAAGGCAGGTCTCTGCTGCCTCAGCCAGTGAATTTGGCTCACATTTCCAGTGTTGAGGCTCACTCAGTTCCCAGGGGAAGGATTTGAAAAGGAGTGAAAACCTACAACAGAGGAATTGCTGCAGGTGATTCAGAGGGGGGCTCTGCTGTTCATCACTTGGGTCACTCCCCTCTCTTGGTGCCTTGCCCATGGACAGGGCGCCTGCCTTTGCTCTTCTCATTGTCTGTGAAGATGCTACAATGTATTTTGAAGAGCAGGAAGGCACGAAGTCATCCTTCGTGCTGTCTGTAGTTGCATTTTCGTTCCTCAGAGTTCCCTGTCCTTTAGTGACTGACCAAGGGAAGTGTTCTGTGCACATTCCTGGGCTCCTGTAGGATGAAAATACAGTAACTGAAATGTACCTTTTGCTGTTGTTACTTAAAAGCTGCTTTTTAAGTTTTGGTGCCTTCAGTTATAGAAAGCAGATGTCAAAAGGAAATCTGTGGGAATTTGGAGACCGGAGAGATTTAGCCAGTGGCTCCTTCCTTCACAAGTGGTGAGCCCTTAAGCCATTTTAAGCAGACCCAAAATGAAGGTGTTGGAGGGGATGATCTTTGAAAACAGGCAGCAGAAAACAACCACAGAAACGTTGGCGCTGAAGAAAAACCTACGACATGAGCATCTAGTGGGCAAAGGGAGCCTTAAAATGTCCCAGCTCTGGACAAGCTTCGATCAGCATTTGTGTGGGCCAGGATACACATGGGAAAAGAAGTTTCAGGGGCTCCTGTGCTTAAAAGAGTTGGTATTAATTGTAGCTCCTCTTGTAAACCTGTTGGTGTTCCCTGGGTACCTGTTGCTGTAGTGGGTGTCACTCTTGGGTGGTGTGCAGGTGGACAGCCAGCTATGAGTAGTTTATGTGCATTTAGCCTGTCTCAGACCCCACAGCCCCTTTGGAGCCATGGGGAGAAAATTCCCATTAGCATTGTTCTGTCAAATGCTTTTTGTTTAAGTCTCCGAAGTCTTCTAACCGCTTTGCCCCCTTCATTTTCAAGTCACTAGTTTTAATTGTGAAAGCCCTGGTGTATTGATAACAATTGGGGAAAATCCCTGAGGCTGCCGAGCAGGAATCTGCCTTGATGACAGGGATGCTTCCAATTTTTAAGCAAAACAGCCTGTAAACTGTGCCATCAGCTAACAAGTACGGGATCCCTGCTGTGTAATGTGTGGGATCCTGGAGTATTTTTATTTCCAGGGTGATACCCTCGTGGTATCTGCATGTGGAGCTGCAGCTGGGCCGCCAAGGAGCATCCTGCTTTGGGAAGATGAACGGAGAATATGTTCCCCAGGATTGCCATGCCTAATTAGCCTCAAGTTCTGGTATTAGGAGATGTTAATGAGCTGCAGCATATAAACTAACCACAGGGAAAAAAAAAAAACCCTTCTGATGGCTATGCCAGCGGCAGGAGGAGAGGAGCTGCTGGGGGAGCTGACTCACAGCTCAGACCCGGGCACCGGGCAGGGGGTGGCAGTGCCCAGTTTAGCCAGAGGGACCTTGTGGCACAGCCAGACTCATCCCAGTGACACATCAGAGATGAGTCTAAGCTGTGTGACTGCAGGAGGGCCTTCCCCTTTTTTTTTTCCATAGTGAAGATAAAGGTTTCAAAACAGAGAGAGGCTATTTCGTTAATTTGTGGTTCTGTATCAAAGAGAAGTTCAGAGAAGTTCATTCTTTCTGCTTCGTTTTGTCTCCTTTGGGACCTTGCTTAAGAGGCAGGTGAGGAAGTTGCACTCCCATTCTCTCTCCTTTCCACACACCTCCGTTGTGCAGTTTTACCACACCAGCCATTCTATTCATTACTTTAAAAAAGTGCCCTGTTTATGGGCAAGCTGAGCTGCTGCAGCCTAAGATTGCTATTCATCACACTGGAAAACATGAAAATACGTATGTCTCTTCATTTTGTTCCCCCCTCATTACTTTGAAACTGTGTAGAACAGACGGGGGCAGGGGGGAGGGAAAAAATAAACCAGCTTGCCAGGCTCTTAAGTGAAATGATTGCCTTGAAGAGCAGAGTTGGAGAGGAGCCAGCACAGAACCCCTGATCAGGCAGGAAGGGAAGGGATAACGTGGCCATGGCAAGGACATGAGGCTGGAGAAAAGCTCTGAGAGGAAGAATTGATGTGGGGAGGCAAACCAAGAATGTTTGATAAGAGGGTGTTGGTTGGCAAGTCGTGAAGGAAAGTTGTATGTGTCAGGTGGGATTTGGCAGACAGGGGTGTTGGGGATGACTCCATGAACTTCTCCAGGAGACCCTGCCAGGAATGCTGCCTGAGCTGTTAATAACACTGATAAGTTCAGGCTGAATTTCAGAGAAGGCTTATATTACCTGAAGAGTTTCTCAAACTTCATGGCCCAAAGGTATCTACTGGTGAGGTCCCTTCCAGCCACAGGCTCCTGGGTTCCTCTCAGGAATTTGTCCTGTGGGGGGAGTGGGACCTTCGCAAGGTTTTAGCTGTAAACTCAGTGTCTGTGCTGGAGCTCTGGATTATCCTGCTGGCCTTGGTGTAGCACATCTGTGTGAGCTGCAGAGCAAGCCTGTAGCCAGGCAGGAGCCAGGGATAAACTGCCCGTGTCATCGTCTGCCAGCGAGGGTGGCAGCTCCCGATGGCCGGTTCCTGCAGCACATGGCCACTCCAGATAGGCTTCAGATCAAAATTCCTGCCAAGGCCCGAGAGATGCCCATGTTTTTGCAGGATGGGTGACGAGCATCTGAGCACTGGGTTCTGACAGCAACAAAACTGGAGCAGGAGTGCTCTGCTTGGCTGTCATATGGGCAGTGTAACGAGGGTCTCCTTGGATGATGCCCTCCCAGCCTGACTCTGCACTCTGGTGACACCAGAGAGGTCATGGAATCACTGAGCTGTGTGCCCATGGAAGGGGACAGCAGTGGGAAGTTGGGGGCTGCAGCAAAACAACCAGTGGGAGAACATCTCCCAGAGCTGGCAGCCAGCAAGGAAGAAAAGAAAATAAAGAGGAGCCGTCCCCATTTTAAGTTGTGGTATTTTGACTTAGTTAAAATATTTATTTAAGAAATCTAATGGGGAAATGTAAAGATGTGAGTTTATGAGCGTTCCAAAGAATAGGAAGAAAAGACAAAAGGCCTGGGAGAAAATGTTCCACAGTGTTTTCATTCTCTTAATGATATCTGGTGGGGGAGGGGGGGGGGGAAGTGCTTGGGGATGAAGGGCTTGTTGTGTTGGTCTGATTACAAAGTACTCACAGAGCCCAAGTGTGACTGTTATGGGCAGGGCTCATTCTCTGACATCCCGGATTCTTGAGCTCTGGAAGAGTAATACCAGCTCTTCCCCATCCTATTTATTGCTTCCAGCTTTTTAAGTAATGGGCCAAGTAATGATTGCAGATGCTATAATCAACATTTTTTGTTAATGATTTAGAGCTCTATTTGCACAATAATTAGTTCTGCAGAGCTCCATGGCACAATACAAGAGGAATGCTCTCCTGACTTTTTAAAGCCACAAATTTAATTGAAACTACAGGGCCTGGAGGGTGCAAGGCAGTCCGAGGGTGAGCCTGGGAGCTTCAGCCCCAGGATTATTGTAGCCTGATGGGTGTCAAATGAGCGTGGCTGTGGACCTGCACTAGATGCTTGGAAGAACCTGCTGGGTTCCTGATGGCAGCATAGGTGGGTTGTAGCTGCTTGCAGCAGCAAATGTGGACAGTGCCTGACAGGCCAGGCACCTGACCCATCTTTACTGAGGGGCAGCTGGATCCTGAGAGCTCCTGAAAAGCACCTGAAATAATCAGCTCTTGCTGTAGGAAAAAACAGGCGTTCTCTGTGTGCCCCTGGGATGAGGAGAGTGATGGTTGGATGGGTTTTGTTGCTGCTGCTGGTCACTCCTGGCGGGACTGATGAGATCCCTTGCTCTGTTCTCCCTTTTGCCTGTTTGGATTTTCAGCTGATGAGCAGAAAGGTCTTGATTCACACTTGACACAGCAGGCTCTGATCTCAGCAGCAGATGCCAGATGCTGCTGGAATACACAGAACTAATGAAAGTAACCCGAAATGTGTGAGTCAGCAGTAGGTGTGATGGGAGGCCTCCTCTGCTTTGTTGTCTTTGGCATTTCGAGCTCCATCCACGCTGCCTTCAGCTTTAGTCTCAACTTCTAATCTCTCCTCCTGTTTTCTTCCTCCAGCTTCATTCCCTTTTGTCTTATTTTTCTGCTTTTTGCCATCTCCTGCCCACTCCTGTGCCATGACCACGTAGAGGGGGAGTGATGTTCTTCCCCACAATGCTTAGGAGGGCTTGAATCCCCTGATAACAAAGAACCTGTTTCCATTCCACTTCAATTCCCTGGCACCCCCGGTGCCCTTCGTGCCATCTCAGCAGCAGACACTACGTTTATGGAAATTTGGGTTGTTTCTTCCTTTCTTCTCTAAACACGCTGGTGTCACTGCAGAGGTGTGAACTACAGTCAGTACCTCTTGGAAAAGCACTGAATTGCTTTACTTCTCCTTTGTGAATCACTAATTTTATTTCCTCCTAACGCTGCCTACAGTTTCTATAGTTCTGGAGGTCACGGGAGCTTTGTAAGTGCAGCCAAAAGTGTTTTAAATAGTCATTGTGCAGCACAGCGATGCCATCAATCTCCCATGCCATTATTCTATCTAGAAAGTTGCATTTGATATCCATTTTCGTATTTAAAGCAAAATTACTGGCAGGCTGCCATATCCTGTGAGGCACTTGCTCATAAAGGTTTATGTGAGTGTGACTTTTACCTGTTGCTTTGGGACGTTTTTCAGCAAATCAAGAACTGCTGGCAGCCAGGTGGGTTCTGAAGGGGGGCTTTTCTCCTCAGCTGGTGGTATTTTATTCATTCATTTCCAAGCCTGTCTGTAGTCTAGCTCTGATAATGGTTAGAGCTTTTTAATTGAAGTCTCATCAGCATCAAACACAGGCTTGCCCAGAAATACTTCACTTTTTGGTTTATATTTATATATGAAAAAGAAAAAAGGAAAAAATAATAGTGAAATGTAAGTCTGGGGCATATTGAATTAATTTCCTGTTCCACTTCTGCATCAGCTAACCAGACAAATAACCAATTTGTTAAGGGCTCTGCTACTTCCTTCCATCACTTGCTCACAATACACTTTTTACATTTTATTTCCTGGTTTTTCCATTTCAACTCCTCACATCCCCTGCAGGTCTCTCTGTTTCGGTGCCAACACCAACATACCCAGCGAGGGAGGGCAGGGTGTGATCCTGCACCTCCCAGCAGCCCCGTCCGCCCTCTGCGACCCACGCCGGGTTTCTGGGAGGACACGGAGCTCTTTGATCCACATCCCTTTGGGAATCCAGACTGAGGAGCTCCCTGGGGCTGCCTCTTCATTGCTTGGCCTTGTCTTACCAGGGCTGGCAGCAATTACAGCTGTTTCAAGTGGGTTTCCCACTTTATTGAGCTGTTTCTGAGAGCCCTGAAAAGGGCAGAGGGAAGGAGGGTCATATCGCAGAACCACAGAATGGTTTGGGTTGGAAGGGACCTTAAATCCCATCCAGTGCCATCCCCTGCCATGGGCAGGGACACGTTCCACTATCCCAGGTGGCTCCAACCTGGCCTTGGACACTTCCAGGGATCCAGGGGCAGCCACAACTTCTCTGGGAAACCTGTGCCAGGGCCTCCCCACCCTCTGAGTAAAGAACTTCCCCACATCACATGTCAGTGGTGTGCCCTGGGCACCAGGATGAACCAATCCTGACACAGGGCTTGTATTATTTTCCTCTCCTGCCACACGATGGATTCCTTGGGAGACTCGTACAGTGCTGGGGAGCAAAGTGTGATGTGGCTTTTTGCTGTGTATTTTGTGGGTTTATATTTGTATTTAGGAAATTGATTCTGGACACTGCCAGGAACTTATTCCAGAGAAATTGAGGAAAGAAGGAGAGAAAAAAACAAACAACACTTTGGGTTTCCGGATAAACTGCCTTAACTGCCAAATGGTTCCTTGAAGAGATACAACCCTTCAGGAAAGTGTGTAAGAAAACTGAAGTGTGTAATCTGAGAGCTCTGGAGCAGAAGTTGCAGAGGGCTCCAGTGTTCTCTGATGGAGAGGGGAGGAAGTACAGCCAGTCAGTTGCAGTACTGCAGTGCATCATAAATATTTTATTGCCACAGGCTATCATTCAGCTCCTAAACTCTGTGGTACAGATCCTGCTCTTGGATGATGTCCACATTTGTCCCTCTGTGGACATCCCATGAGTTCATCCCTGTGGTCGGGGACGTTATTTGGGTCACACACTGCAAAGTCTGCACGTGAAATATTCAGGACCCACGTGAGGAAACTCTCCAGGCTGGCACTGTCAGGGGGCAGCAGTTGTTATGAATTTAATGGCATTTTATGTTTGACCACAAAAGTATTTTGGCCTAAGGCTGGAATTTCATAAATAAGATAGATTAGACTATTTTGATGGTGATGATACAGTTTTGATATATTTTTTGAAATACACTGTGGCCTTGGCTGTCCAAAGGGGGGTGGATAGACAGTGCTGATTTATAGGGTGAGCTCAGTAGGTGCCTTAATTTCTGAGCAACCTGGTCTGTTGGGTGGCACTGGATTGGAACCAGGTAATCTTTAGGGTCATTTCCAACCCCAACCATTCTGTGGTTTCTGCTGGAAACCAAGCAAGCAAATTCCAAGTAAAAGTCAGCGAGGATGGAAGGTTGGGAGCTACTCCTGGTGTGGATGGTAGAGAATTCAGCAAAGCAGATTTACTAGGGGGGAAAACAAGTTGGGCAACTTCTTACAATTTAAGTTCCTTTCTTGCTTTCAGTTTGAGGCCAGGAAGCCTGAAAGTCAGTGAGAAGCTGGGAAGGGAACACACAGGAAAAGCAGCAGCAGCAATCCTCACAGTTTCTGATAATTGTGAGCTTTCAGACCAGCTGCCACAGTAACTTTGACTTCTCTGGTTTTCCTGCTGTCATACAGTAATAATTTTAAATTTGTCATGCTGGAGGGAGATGCCAATATCAAACTGAGAATTAAGTAAACGCTTTTGACTGGAATTGAAAAGAAAGTGTTCCCTGCTTTAAGCTCAGTTTTAATTTAACCTAATTGCACAATAACATAATCAGTGTTTAGTTAATCCTGGAAGGTAAAAATCCAGCAGTGAGGCAGGAGGCACATCCTCACCCAGCACACGGTGGGAGCTTTGTGGGTTGGCAAGGAGACATGAAATCCCTGGCGCTGCAGGTTTGCAGTGCAGTGACTTTCCGTGTCCCTTCATGTGCTTTTCCCTGTGGGACTTTTCTGGAGCTGTGTTTAATACAGAACTGCTCGGACACCCGTGAGTTATGGGATAATAATTCCGTGCCAGATACCGGGAGAATGAAGCTTATTTTACAAGAATACCCTTTGATGGAAGCAGGGCCCCTAATTCAAACTTGAGTGCGTTTTAAGAGATATATACATGCACACAATAAAATCCAGGGAGAACAATTTGCATAGAAAAGCCAGGAAACAGCTGGGCTTGCAGACAGCTGGGATTTTAGGGGTGGTTTTCTGGGGGAGCAGGGATGGAGTCAAGCAAAAGAATTTTAAATCCAGGCCATTTTTCAGAATTTTTTTATAATACTGAATATGTTGAAATAGTTGTTTAAAACACAGCTGTGTGATGGCTCCCAAGACCAGGTTGTTTTACCTTACATTAATACTGAGATTGTTGTTCTTTGTTGTCCTTTGTTATTATCAGCCAACAGTAATGGTAACAGACACTTACTTGTCTGGGTCATATATGTATGTATTTACTCTTACTTTAAATTCTTTCCCACAGACACAATTCAGTGCAATCAATGCCAACAACATTATTTTGAAAGCAGATTAGATTAAATATCTCATTCCTTACTGAGCTTCCCATTGGCATGTGAGATGATCCTTGGAGAATTAAGATTTGTTTCAGGGACAGAAATGCTCACACGGGATTGCACAGCCTCTTGATGGCCATTTTTTCTTTATATACGTATTTTATGGAAGTGCCTGGCCAAGCCAAATTCAGTGCTCTCTGTACTTGTGGAAGTTCATGGCTAACACCACAGTGGGAGGAGAGTGTCTGAGGAGTGGTTTTCTCTACAGGCTTGTAAGTGGTTTGATTCCAGATTGTCTTGCTGGTGACTTCGGGCTTTCCCCAAAGGGTGTCACAGAGGGATTGGACTGGGAGGGACCTTAAAGACAATCAATTTCTACTCCCTGCCTTGGGCACGGGCACATTCCTCCAGCCCAGGTCAGGAAGTGTCAGGAAGGTGCAGCTGTGTGAGCTGAGCCATGTCCAAATCCCTGATGACTGAGTTCTGCACTGGGAGCACCTCAGATATGGTTTTGTTGCTTTGATGTGGAGGTGTGATATCACTGGGTGCTAATTTAAGCCAAATCCTTGCCTTCACAGAGCCAGGAGGATGCTTCCCAGTAGCATGTTTTGAACTGGGAGGTGAGGATGGTGCACCCTCTGCCTCATCCCCTCTTCCTCCCCACATCCCATGATCCCCTTGAGGCATCACCCCCTGATGATTTCGAGGCCTGACCGTGGGTATAGGTGCCCCCCACACATATACTGGAACTGTGGTGACACTAATGGGCTCCTGGAAACGAGCCTTTCTTCCCAGGTTTTGGTTTCACTGGCTGGTGTCCATCCTGTGCCCCTCCCTGCAGTGATGGAGCCACCTCAGGTGTCTGCAGGACTCAGACCTCAGAGTCTTTGAGGCAGGATCTTACCTTGTCCTTGCACCGTGTACAAGCAGGTCAGTGCAGGTTTGTGCCTGTGAAATGCCAAGTCTCAGCCTCAGCCTGCTCTGCCTGTGACCAATCCATGCTTTTTGTGGTCAGGGGCAAGTCCTGTGGCTGGAAAACTGTTGAACTGTGAGAACACTGCGATTCCAGAAGGTTTAGGATGCTAATTTTGTAAAGGTATATTAGGGAGATTTGGTATCTTTGCCACTTCACCTATTATAGCAAATAATTTAATGGAAAATAAGCAAGGCTGTGAGTCTGGAAGTGAAGTTTAGGAGCCTTCCATTGTTACTGCTTTTGTTGGTTTTATTTAAACCAGGAGTCACTCTTTTTATAGATTTATTGCCCCAGCTCAGCTTAAAAGGGAAGGGGGACGACACAGTCATCAGTGATTTATTTCTTTAATGCATTTTAAATAAGTAGGACCCCCAAGAATGGAGCAGTGGTGCATAATTACATTGCACTGGTCACAAAACTCTGCAGGCTGATTATTTAGCACCTGGTGAGCCTGTGTGCCCCGCTAGGCTGAGGAGCTGGGACTTATTTTACATCTATTCTCTGGCAATTTCTCCCTGTTTCTGAAGTGTTTTTGCCATGCCCTGGACTTGTGCACCGCGGGTTCCTGTGACTCTGCTGCCTCTCCTCTGTCTGTGCCCTCCCCTCGGAGCTGAGGCTCCTTTCCAGATTGCAGCCTCCCAAATTAAAGCAAGCAAAATCGATTTGAATATTACATTTGCCTACAAGGACCTCCTGCTAATTTCTGTGTTTGTCACAATGGCGTTTTTCTGTTTTTGTTTAGTTGGTTGTTGGTTTTTTTTTCATCTTTATCACTTCCCTGCTGCTGACTAAAGGAGCTCCACAACAGGGGAAAGTGTGACTAACTCACTGCCGGCACAGGGGAAAGAGTGAGGGTGCTTCTGCACATGCTGGTGATAAATGCACAGGGTAAACAGAATGGAAAAGTGGAGAAAAACAGCTTTTTGGGCTTTTTCTGCAATTTTTTTTTTTTTTTTTTGTTAATAGCAATGTTAGTCATTTCTTCCAGCAAGTATAGGTTAAAACAATTTCCATCATGAGATCTCTCGCAGGAGAGAAGCAGTATCAGCTGAAAATTTGTGCTTCCTTCTGCAATTGTTTTTCACGTCTGTTGTTGTAAGAAAGTCCAAAAAACGTTTTTCCTCTTTTTTTTTTTTTTTTTTCCCAGTGTCTCCTTTGGTTTGACAGCAAGTCATAGAGGTGCAATTTTTCTCTTTCTGCCGTGTGTTCAAGTCCTGTGTCAGCTTGGCAGCTGTTTCCTGTCTCAGTGGAGAGGGAAAACATATAATCAATGGGAAAAGGGCAGGGGGTTTCAGTGAGGCAGAGGTCTGAAGCTGGATTTAAGTTTGGTTGGAACGGAGTATATTCCAGATGACATCGTCCCTTTAATTAAGTGATACCGTTGATTTAAACCTGCTGAAATCAGTGGAGAGAGGCCATGGGCTGCAAAGGGCTCTGGAGCAGGTCCAGTCTCCTTTTGTGGCATAGAAATGTTTCTGCAACAATTTAAGAGCTCGGGGAGGGGAGCTGAAGCCAACAAGTGACCCAGTCATGTATTAGGTCAAGACATGCAGGTTTGAGCTCAGCCCTCGCTGACTGGGGTCCAAAGGAACAGCCACATTTTCCCTTCACAAAATGTTACAGACCTGCTTTCTTATTTTTCCTCCGAGAATCCCAGCATGGCTTTGGAAAGGGAACGGGAATCTATTTTGTGTGTAAATACAGTATTGTGATGGTTGTTTAATGCCTTTGTTTGCTTTGGAAGTTCGTCCTGTACTAATGAATTTACAAACCCTACGTTATCCATAAAGCTGTCGGTGGTGCAGGATTCTGTAATAACTCAGATAACGTATTTAAACCACGAGTGAGTTTGCTCCATCCTTGAGTTGATAAATTGTGCAGCTTCATTTGGTGGGAATCAGCAGTTTTATGTGGCAGTTAATTTTAACGGCGATAGGGAGCCAAAGGGCTGAGTGTCTATCCCTGGTTTTCAGCACATGCCTGGGAATATCCTCACGTTTACCAGTCAGGCTGCAGCCCTGGGACACAGAGGGGATGTGGCTTTCCAGGCGTTATGGCTGCACTGCTCCAGTTAACCCTCCAGTTAAACCGTTTGAGGGGTTTCTCATCTTTTAAAACACACGTCGGAACGATGGCAGATGGCAAAACCCATCCATCCCCAGGATCTGCGTTGCTTCACCTCCTCTCTGCTGCGTGAATTTGCTGGTTGCCTTTTTTATTGTGTAACTCACCACCACTAGGGATGATGCCAAAATCATGAACTTGGAGCCAAGAAGGAGGAGATCAAGTTTTTCTGAAGTGATTCCGGTTGTTTGTTTTCCCTTTTCTGGTCTCTGATATCCAGCCTGGAAACACCCTGTTTGTACCGTTGGCTGTGTAGGATCTGATCAGGGAACCAAAAATGCCTAAATTCCAGTCCCAGCTCCTGCTATGTACCAGGTTTACACAGTGGAGCAGGTAAATTTGACTTGGTAATTTACATCGTGACACTGACTGCACCCTCAGCAGGGTGCAAAAAGCACCAGAGTGCCCCTAAAGCTCAAATTTGCCTTGTAGCAATAAAAAACACCAAGGGAGTTAATTTGAAGGGGAATTATTTGTGATGCTGTTAAGTAACATCCACATTTTGAATTTTTCTGTTTGGGGTGGAGTTGGGGGGGCGGGGGGGCAAACCCCACGAACATCATTGAACCTGGTGGGTGACTAAGGGTTTTACCATAGAACCATGGGATGATTTGGGTGGGAAAGGACCTTAAAGAATACCTCCTTCCAACTCCCTACATGTGCAGGACATTCCACTAGTCCAGGTTGCTCCAAGCCCCATCCAGCCTGGCCCTGCAGCAGCACAAGGGTCAGTGAAATAATCCCAGAACCACAAAGGTGCCTGTAGATCCTGAGCCTCGTGTTTGAGGTGTTGGTGTCCCATCCATGACCATCGGTGGGCTCCATGGGCACCTCTGGTTTGTCTGTAGGTAGGTCTGTGTTTCTCCACGATATGTGTTACAACTGTGTCAGTTCCCAAAGTGGAGTGATGGCTCCAAAATGAGGTTTGGGGAAGTTACGAACGAGGTCATGATCCTGGTGGAGATTTCATTTTGTTCCGTGTTTATTCTGCTGTTTGGGGTTGCATGGAGCTACTGGTCTGTAAAATGAGGTCACAGCCAGGAACAAAGTTTGGGAGCTGCTGCTTTGGAGTTTGGGTTGAGATTAATTATTTGTATACCTTAGAGGGTTGCACTGGTTTTTTAAACAAGGCAGCTAGGTTAGGAAAGCCGTGGGAATTCATTGTGCAGCACTTTCATGTGATGGCCAGCACTTGATCCTTGCGCTCCCTTGGTACATTAACAACCAGAAATTTCAAATTGGCTACTGAAATTTGGCTGTGTAGGCACCCAGATAGTTCATGTTATTTCAGAAACCATATTTGCTCCAGGGCTGTGGAGGAGTGCATTGTAGTCACAGTTGGAAATGTTGGTCTGGTATAGCTTGTGTTATACCCCCAGATGCTTAGGCAGGAGAAAGGTGGATGCAGCAGAAGACTGGCTGGGCTAAATCTGGTTTGAGGAGGAAAAGTGTAACCAATGTGAAATTGGATGTGAAAAATGTGATGCTGAAGGTGTCAACTTTGTGTCTTCTAAGGATTCCCTTATTTTTTCTAAAATTAAAATACCTATAAAATAAAGCCCTTTAAAAAGTTGAGCCCTCCTCAAACACCAATTCAAAATGCCAGTAATTTTTAAATTCACAGAAAGAAATCTGTCTTTTCATGCACCAAACCTGAAAATGAAACACTTACAGAGCAGCAGGTCCAGGTGCTTGTATCTGCTTTTCAAGGGGGATTTCTCTGTGGGGCCTCCTTCCCTGGTACCTCCCTCACCACCCCTTCCCTCTTCTCTCTACCATGAGCTCTGATCTCCCCACCATCCTTCTGCTCTCCTGGTTCAGTGCTGCACGCAGGATTATTTTCAAGGTGAATGTTTATGTGCAGCCCATGTGTGTGAGAGTGAGTCATTTATGTATTCTTTTGAGTCGTGAAGTGCTGACTCTGGGCATAATATTTGTTTTTCTACTTGTTGCTTTCCTCCTGAAAAATCCCGAACAAATATTTAAAGGTGCTCTGCTTCGGCTGGAATTGCTGATTAATTTTCAGATCTCTGTGCTCTGGGGATATTTGGTGGGAGGAGCAGGCACATCCCTCCCTCACCATCCGTGCCCCAGGGATGCCACGTGGTTGCTGCTGCTCTTCCAGTTGCAAACTCAGCATTTGAAGGAGAAATTTCTCTTCACCTCATTTTTATGGTTTGACTTGTGACTTTATTGTTGCATGTTCTGAGTTCCAAGGAGGAAAATAAATAGCAGGAAAGGAAAGTAGTGTTTCCGTGTGCTTCCTGCATCTTGGGGAGCCGTGCTCTGTGTTAGCTGCTGATAAGGAGGTTTTAAGCCCACAGGTTTTAAAACCCGGCACGTGGTTAACTACAAGGGAAAACAGATACGTTTTCTGTCTCTAAAACAGAAATTCCTTGGCAAAGTCTGCGTTGTTTGGAGCACCTCTGCTATGGAGACAGGCTGAGAGAGCCGGAGTTGTTCAGCCTGGAAAGGAGAAGGCTCTGAGGAGACCTTGGAGCCTCTTTCAGCTGCTAAAGTGTGTCCACGAGAGCTGGAGAGGAACTTTGACAAGAGCATGGAGTGACAGGACAAGGGAGAATGGCTTCACACTGATGGAGGGCAGGGAGAGATGGGATATTGGGAATAAATAGTTGGCTGTGAGGGTGGGGAGGCCCTGGCACAGGTTGCCCAGAGAAGCTGTGGCTGCCCCATCCCTGGAAGTGTCCAAGGCCAGGTTGGGCAGGACTTGGAGCAACCTGGGATGGAAAGCATGGGCAGGGGGTGGGATTAAATGGTCTTTAAGGTCCCCTCCAACTCAAACCATTCTGTGATCAGGCTGTAGGTCTCTGTGAATATACAATGCTGCTGGCCAAGCTTTGATTCAAACCAATTCATCCCTCTCTCTTCAGCCTACAAAACCTGTTTTGATCAGAAAGGACTTAGGACCATCCTGTGCTCTGTGAGATGCACCTCTGGTCCCCAGGACAGGCAACGTTCATAGTTCAGTCTCCCCACTCAGGGAATGATCCACGGGTATGTCTGATGCTGGGTGTGGAGCCAGGATGGATTTGTTACCACAAGTCACTCCCAAAGTTCTGGTGATGATGGTGGCTTGCCACTCCAGAGGTGGCTTATCCCACCACAAGGTTTGTCAGCCTGCAGGACACAATGGCACACAGTATTTGGTTGGTTCTCCATGCTTTGAAATGCTGAGGCTTCCCTACTGCTCCCTCCTGCTCTCCCTCTCTCTCTCATTCATTCTCTGTTTTCCCAGCTGACTCTTGGGAGCTTTGCAGTTTGTGAGGAATGAAGAAATCCATCTGCTGGGTTCCTTAGGTGGCACCGCGACCGTGGGTGCAGATGTTTATGTTCAGAAGTCAGAGAGCTCCTGCGTGCTTGCAGTAGGTCCCCATTCTCCACGACGTTCCATAAAGCCCATCCTGTGTGACCATTCTTCCCTGCTGGCACCCGAGATGGTGTGTTGTACGAGTGTTGGCAGGCGCGGCCCTGGCGCTGCTGAGGGCTGCCCCACAGCAGTGATTGTATTTGCCTGCTCCTTAGCAACTTGGTGTGCTGGTTCAATTACAAAGCGCTCGGAAAAACGCGCTCCATCTGGTTTTCCAGCCCCAGATGCGACCACCCCAAAGAGTGATCTAATTCTTCTGTATATAGACTTGAAAACTTCTCACCAGTTGGTGGTGCGGGAAATCAAATAAGAGTCTTTGGGAGGAATAAGATCCACATGCTGGCCTAATTGCACATGGAGCTCGACTGCTGCTCCTGCTCCAGCGTATTTGCAATGCTGCTCTCAAAGGCGTATTGTTAAGAGAGGGGAAAACCCACAAATCTTAATTTGAGTAATAATTTAATGTGGTCCAATAATTAGCTGTTCACGATAGGGGCCCCTTTGTGTCTGGCGTGGTGTGTGAGGGGAAGGCAGGCAGGGCTCAGGGCCAGCCTTGGCCTGTAGGCCAGGGGTTGTGGAAAGGGATGATGTCTTGTCCTGCTTTTCAGTACAGTCATTTTACTCTTCTGTTAGATCATCTGAGAGTGTTATGCTTGTTTTAATGTGGTTTTTTTAAATCGATACTGTTGCTGCTTTCCACCTCTGCAGACTGAATCAGGAGGGCAAAGCAGATCGTGACAGGATAAGGGGGAATGGCTTTAAACTGACAGAAGGCACAGTTATGTTACATGTTAGGAAAAAATTCTTGGCTGTGAAGGTGGAGAGGCCCTGGCACAGGGTGCTCAGAGAAGCTGTGGCTGCCCCTGGATCCCTGGAAGTGTCCAAGGCCAGGTTGGAGCAACCTGGGATAGTGGAAGGTGTCCCTGCCCATGGCAGGGGGTGGAACAAAATGAGCTTTTTGGTCCCTTCCAACCAAGTGTTTTCACTCTTAATATTCTGTGACTGTGGGGAAGGAGAGGCAGAGCTCAAGCTGGGGATGTGCTGAGCAATGGAAAATGTCACACAACCTTCACAGAAAGCTGGAGCATAAAATTTCCTGCCTCCTCTGTTCTGCAGAAGATGTCGTTCTGTAATGTCTTGGTTGTGAACATTTTGTTGTCATAGGGCTTGGGATCAGAGCCTGATCATATTAAGCTTGTCCTTAGGTGTTGGTGGCTCCTCCTGCCTGGCCAACGCTGCCCTTCCAAGTGCATGAAGAGCCAGTGAGGGCAAGTTTGAAACATGTTTCCTGCGCACTTAAAACTTCAGGCTGAGTTTTAACGAGGGGGTGCCAGCCTTAAATATTCCCTCAGTGTATTTGAGCGAGCCCCTATTCACACTGGGAGTTGTTTTCTGTCAGGGTTTCCTGTGGGAGCCCCAAGCCACGCACAGGAAGCGTGTCCAGGCTGGTGGACAGCATGTCCAGGCCCTGCTCGGCTCATTCCATGGGTGTTGTGGAGCCGTGCCAGCCCTCGGCCACAGGGCAGGAGAGCCCCCAGGCAGCCGTGGAGGTGAGCCCGGCTGTCTGCAGGAAAAATGAAAAAAATACAGAAAGGCAGGACCCCTTGGGGACCCGTGTTTTGTCAACAAATGGAGCCGGCGCTATTTTAAGCCGCTCTGTACCTAACGCTTCCTGTTTTTCAGAAGAAACTTCTTGTTTTTTCGCTTTTATGTTGACGGATTTATTTTAACGGCTTGTTCCTGAGCCGGCGTGAAGGACTTTTCCCTCCCTGAAGCGTGCGGGGTGGTGTCCTGCGGGGAGTCCAGGGAGGGCCATCCTGCTCCCTCCTGCCAGGGATCACTTGGAGGGTCCCCGGGTGCTCAGGGGGACACTGAGGACGGGCAGTCGGTGGCACAGCTGCTGTGGGGACACTGCTGGGCTGAGCCATGTGTGGCTCTCTTTCGAGGAGCAGTGGCCCAACCAGTAAGGACAAAGTAAATAGCATTCATTTCCTGCTGACCTTTTAACACCAACAGATGTTTTCTCTTACAAGTACCGTAGGCCACTTCAGTCCCTGACCTCATCAAGTGGGCTGCTGCCATTTTGATACTCGCCATACTATAAAACTGCTTTTTTAACCTGTTTTGCTGAGACCTGCCTGCAGAGGTGGGTCTCCTGCCTTGATCAGAACCCGTGTGCCTTCAGTGTTCCTGACTTTCTTTTCTCTGGATGGACCAACCACTTCCTCCTCATTTTTGTCCTCTCTGGAGGATGGCAGATGTTTCCTCTGATGGGCTCTATCAGGCAGCTGGGGGAAGTGAGTTTCCCTTTATAATATTTTCCCTAGCAATCCTCACACAGGTTGGACTTGCAACCCCATGGCTGGAGAAGTAAGTCCATCGCCCTTATCCCTGTTTGTGGTGGTTGAACAGGACGAGTGGGGTCTTGGAATCACCTTCACGCTCTGAAAGTAAGAGATTGGCAGTGCTGAAGCTGAGTCTTTTGTCATTGTGGAGCCATCCTGGCACTTGCTGATGGCACACTCTTCCTCTCTGTGCCATGGAACTTGGTCCTGCCCAAGGGAATGAAAGGATTTCAACTCTGTTCCAGGCTGCTCTACTTGGAGGTCATGTGGGTGTTACCTTTTTGCCATGCTGTCCTCCTCCCTCCGTCCCTCCTAGGAATGGTGCTGCATACCGGTCTCTGCAGGAATTGAAGGAGCTTGGGAAGCAGATGTGGTGGGAATTAGAAGTAAAGCTTCCTCATTCCTGCTGCCTTTTAATTTGCTTTGGGCCAAGGGACATGCAATGACCGTGACTTGCGTGTCCAGGAATATCAGAGGTTCCAGGTTCATCCAGGAAACAGCTAAAGGTGGTTTCTCTGAGTCTGCTGGGCAGCACCTGTGTTCTTCTGCCAGTCCTGCCTGCACTGGGCACTCCTTGTGTTTGTGGGTTAGTGACATCCAATTTGGAGAGCAAATCCTTTTGGTCTTCCCTTGGTTTCATGTGGGGAGTGGGTGTTGGTTAATCTGGGTAATCACCAGTATGATTTTCAGTTACTGCATTATGACATCTGGAAAGGAATTTATGTTAATGTAAAGTTCATGGATTTACCTTTATAAACTCTTTTTTAAATACTATGCTGGACATAAATTGATAGAGAGTCCCAGACTGTCATTTGTTGGGGTTTTTTTTCCTGTCCATAAAGACAATTTGTGTTTGGTCTTTTAGAACTCTCCATATGTAGTTAGTTGAGGATGTTCAGAAGCTTTACTCCATTAGTTGTGATTTCTATCCAAGAGCAGCATGTCTGTGCTGGACAAGGGGAAAAAGCCCTCTTCCTGTGAGTCAGGTTATCCTCTTTTCCCTGTTCCATCAAAAAGAGAAGAACACAAACTCTTAAAAATTCCTGTTACCCAAACATTACCATTTTTATCATTTCAAGTTTAGAGAAAATGACTCACAGGCATTTTTAATAAAGGACTGCTCAAAATAGAGTGGAGTGTGATTCACATTAACAAATGAAGGCACAAGAGGAGCGACAAAGAAGCCTTTAACCTGATCCTCACTCTTCCCCTTGAGTATCCTGCAAAGTGGATGGTTGTGATTCCCCAGGGGGAGCCTGGCAGTGGGAGAGCAGCGTACAGGGATTCCGCCCATCGTGTATCTTGTTTTTTATTGGTCGCTGTAATTAGTCAATGCCTAATTGTCTTAGGCAGCCCTGGAGATCAAACCTTTGCTCCCGAGGTGGAAGCAATCCTGCAGTTGGGCGCCTTTGCAAACTCTCCTGCCTTTTGCTCACCGGCAATCGGAGCTGAGCCTGTGTCCAGCACCACTCTGGGCTAATCTGAGTTTAAAGGTCACCATGGCAAGAGCGGTGTCACATCCACAGCACTGTGGGTGTATTCCCTGCTGCCTGTAGGGCCTTGGAGTGAGGAGCCAGCTTCTTTGGCTCTACCTGAACGCAGGGAGCGCTCACAAAGCACACTTGTAACACGACCCGTGTGAGAAGAATTGTTTAACAAATAGCCACATAATCTAGTTTGCTTTTTCCACGGTGTTTTAGTTTGTCCTGTGTTGGCAGTCAGCCTTTCCCAGGTCTAGATTTTATCTTGCCACTCTGCAGAGGCGGCTGCTGGTTGTGGAAGAGCATCACTGGCTTACCGGGTGGATTACTGGGCAAAATCAATTTATTTGGTACATTCATATGCTGAAAAACACCATAATAGTGTCTGCTTTGCTTCCACACCCGTAAGGGGGAAGTGCCCCAACATGTGTTGGAGACCCTACACGTGTCTGAGGGGTGACTGAGTGTTTTGGACCATATCCATCACTGGTGTAATTCTGATGGCATCATTTGGGCTGACTGACCAGGGCCTGCAGAAATGCCATTAGAGTACTTGCTGATGCATATTTGGGGGCTGTCTTTACTTAAGTGGTAAACATTCCCTGTGAGCTATGAGAGCAGAGACCTTCCCCGTGCTCCTCGCAGCTTCTTCGCTTGATATATGACGTTTTCCCTCCTTTTTGTCAAAGTGTTCTCTGTCCCAGAGATAATGCAATTGCTATTCAGTGCCGTGCAAATACTCTTTTGTATTTGTATCTCTTTTCTATTTAATTATACTGTATAAATGCCCTCGGTAAATTTGATAAGTTGGGTGAAGGATATTGATTTTCGAGTCTCTCTTGTGCAGGGCTCCTTGTAGTAGTGGCAGCCGCTCACCAGCCCTATTTCCTGAGGAGGTTTTGAAGGTTCAGCCTTTAAGTAGCGAGGGGATAACAAAGGAATTTCTTTCTCTGCACTCCTGGTTGAGCTGTTGATTGCAGGGTTTAAGGCCAGAGAGAAAACGTTAGTGTTGGGCGCTTTTTTTCTTTTAAAAAGAGCCTTATATTCAACGTTATCTGCAAAACCAGGTGGGAAGGGAAATCAAGATACAGAGTAGAGCCATTGCCTTCCTTCTTGCAAAAAAAGCTGCCACCTTTGGGATGAAATGAGAGAGGGATGCTCCTGGAGTTGGATATGTCCTGGGGAGCAGTGGAGGGACCTTGGAAATGTCCAGGGCCAGGCAGGAGGGGTCTTGGAGCAGCCTGGTCTAGTGAAAGGTGTCCCTGCCCATGGTAGGGGTTGGAACGAGATGTTGTTTAAGGTCCCTTCCAACCCAAACCAGCCTGTGATTCTGTGACTTGCAGCTGGGCAAGGCCCCCCCTCACCCCTCCATCACCTCTCCATCACCTCAGGGCAGGAGGAGCAGGAGGGACCAGTGGGTGTGTGGGGAGTGGAAAGGAGGGGAGAGAATTCTTAGGGTTAAAAGGGGAGGACCAATGGTCTATTTTTATCTGCAGTTTTGAATGTGAAGTGTCACCGATGTTAAAAAAAGCTCTGGTAAATGGTGGGGAAGATGCAGGCGATAGTGGAAAGCCAGCTGCAGCTTTTTGAACTGCTCGCTGATGTTTGTGAGGAGGCTGTGAACACTTGGTTGGTGTTAATGTCTCAATTTTCCTCTTCTCAGCCTGAGGTCTCCCTGCACAAGCAACTTTCTTTAACACACGCTTAGCTCTCAGCCTCCTAAGATTATTTTTATTCTCCAAGAGGAAAAGAAGGGATAAATAGAGATATTTGTGCACTTTCCTATCACGCTCACTTTCTTCGCATTCTCTTGAAACATGAAATGTTTTCCTTTCCTTTTTAATGCTGAAAATTGGACGCTGATTATTTTCTGGCTCATTTCCACGAGTTTCTCATACGGAATTTTAGCCTTGATCTGTAATACAGGCCGGTGGCCGTTCTTGCTACAAGTTTGGTCCCACCAGGGCTTTCATTATAAATCCTTATTTCCAGTAGCAAACTGCTTTCTGTGACTGTCACCTCTCGGAGGTTTGGCTGGGTCGGGGGACACTGTCCCTACATCCACGAGCCCTACAGCTCTTGGCCATCCACCCACGGGTTCCCCAGGATTTGGGAATTTGGGGATTGGTGGTGTTTGGTGCTGGCTGCACCGAGGCAGGAGCCATGTCAGTGATCCGTGGGATAATGCATCCCCGAGTAGTGGCCGTTTCTGTCTATTGTGTCACCGATCTGCGCATTAAAGGGACCCCGAGTAGGTGTTGCTACAATAAACCATCGCAGCTCTATGGGAGCCGTCACAGTTCATTGCATCAATAATCTGTGTATTAAGGCGTCCCGAGCAGGCCTGGGCACACAATGGACCGTTATGGCTCCAGATGAGCCTGTATAAATTTAGGTCAATAACCTGAGTGTTGTTAAATCCCAAAATTGCCCTGCTACAGCGAGCTGGCGGGGCTTGGAAGAAAGATGTGCAGATTATGCAAACCCAGTGCTTGCAGAGGATACTCTGACTAAAGGTTAGTGGCAGGAGAATTATTTCATCTTATTTATTGTTGTTATCTAAACCCCTCTCTGCTCGCTTGGCTCCCTCCTTCCCTCTCCCTTCGCTGGGTGTGAGCGATGCTGCAGGAGCAGCGAAGGAGACCCGGGGATGGAGGGATGGGAGGAGGCAGCTTGAGCCGTCCTGGAGCCGCCCCGCATCCCGAGGAGCTCTTTCCCACGGGACTTGATGGAAACGCTCACACATTTCCATCCTGACCATGCCTGTGCCTGACCCCGTGGAGCTCAGCATTGTCTGGAGCAGGGGGTTTGCAGGCGGGTCCCTCGGGGCTTCCCAGACCCTCGATTACTCCAAAAGCCGCCCTCTATCCTCAACGCTGCCCCGTTCCTTGATCCAAGCCCTCCTTGGTCCTTCCTGCCCCAACACCTGGCTGGGCCCTTCTCCTCTCTGGCTCTCAGCATCCTGCCCCTTCCCTCATTTCTCATTTCCCTCAGACAAGGCCCTTTTGTGGGTAGGTGGAGGGGAGAGGAATGCCTCCAGCGCAGGCCGGAGAGCCCGGTTCGCATTGTGGGTGTACGCCTGAATGGAGACGTAGCCTTGAACTCTTGAACTCTCTTTTTTTTTTTTTTTTTGGTCGAGTAAAGCTGCTGCCTGCTGAAAACAAACAGGACTCACTCCCGTGGAAAGAGATTGTATAGTGGGAACCGGCCTCAGACCACGAGAAACGGGGTTTTCCACATTTCTATTCTGAGACTTTCCATTTGAGATTTTGCCAGAAGTTGGACAGCAAAAGATGAATTAGCTGAGCTGTTAAAGGTATTACACGTGTTTCCCCCTTCGGAGACTTGTTAGAACATATTTTCTTAAGTGATAGTAATAAGTGTTACAAACAAAACACGGTTTTCCCCTTTGAATATTCCTTTACACAGAGCATCATCTACATTAAAAAAAAAAAGTATGCTAAGCAACATGAATAGCTGCAGGCTATTTTATTTCATGTTGCTAAATAAGTCAATGCAGATGAGGACTTTTTATGTAAGAGTGGCTTGTAAATATACACTGCAAGATAAGTGCAAACTATAACTGAAGATTTCCTGGAGACAGAAGAGCATCAGTGCTCCTTTTCACTGTTCCCAGTCCAGGCACATCCCAGGACAGGCTCTGGGAGGTGTGACAGGATAAAAAAAGCTTGAGATATCTGTGTTACAATGAGAAACACCAGGAGTTTGTTGCATATGGGGGAGTTCAGTGTGCCAAAGGAGAGCTGAGTCTCCTGGTTTGCTGGACCGTGGTACAGCTCTGGAGTATGAGGGGCTTCCCCTCTGCCCTTCAGGTGAGCGAGGTCCTTCCTGAGTGAATGGTGGGGTTAAGGTTCACCCTCTGGCCCGGCTGGGGCTGGTGTGATCTTTCCTGGGCATGTGTCCACCGAGGAACTGGGCTGAAGGTCCCTTCCTGAGACACAGCCATTGCCCTGCAGTAGCGTTTGGTCACTGTGGGAGAGGGACCAGGAGGAACATCCTTTGTGCTGCTCCTCACTGGGGCCACTGGGAGTGTTCATGTTCGATTTAACTGTCTGATCCCAATTATTGAAGAATTAGGAAATTGAGAATGAAGGGTAGAGTTCCAGACTCAGAGACACTCCAGTTGTGCCTCATGTAAGCGTGTCAATGGTCTGAGATGGTGGTGCCATCCTGTTCTTGTCACATCAAGCTGATGCAGCAGCACCTGCTTCCGTCTCAGGACACTGTGCTCCATGAGTATCCCATGGCTTTGCTCGTAAGGATGCACTCATCTAGTTGCCTCTTGTATTATTTCTCTTAAATAGGATGGGAGAAACACCAGGCTTCCCATGGGCACAGGGGGTGTGTGTGGAGGGAGAGGGTTATGGAGGTTGGGAGGATGTGGCTCTTGGCCACATGAAGGTTTTGGTATGCAGCTCATAGTCAAGAAGTTTGGCCACCCTGATTACAAACATACGTATATGGAGATGTATAACGAGATATCTGTCTCTTTCCTAATTTGATTTGCATTTAGATGGAGAGAGGAAAACCACCGAAGCAAGGGAGTGGGTGACTTTGTGTGGTTTCCTCACCAGCAGGAGCTGAAAACAGTTTAAAGTTTACATTTAACAGTATTAGTAGTACTAACTGGAAGGAGATGTCTGAAGGGAAGTGGCCATGTCCTTCCCCTTGGCACTGAGGAAGCTGCATTTGCCTTTGTTCAGCTCCAGAGATGGACAAGCTCTCCCCTCCAGCCTCAGAGATGGGTCATGGTGCCGTGGTACAATTTCCAGGTTTTCTCAGTCAATAGTTTTCAAAATTTAAAACATCAAGTGCTGTTGTGGCAATGGAAAAATGAAGTTTGCTGTGTTAATAGTGGGAGGGGGGTGAGAAGTGAACTGAACAAAACCAAACCTTGGAAGCAACAATAGCTGTGCACCAAAGGGTTTATTTAACCAGGACTTTTTTCATAGCTATTCCATCTTATTTGCCTCTTGTCCTTGCTCTTGCTTGCTCATCTCTATACAGCATATGGAAAGGTTGAAAAGTGGCAATTACTAAATGAGAGTCGACAGAAACTGCTCTCCAGCAGCTCCAGATGGGGTTAGTGATGCTGTTCCCAAGCTCCGTGCCGGCGCTTCACTCCACAGTATAAAATGCCCTCTAATGGACAAGTAACTGCATAACTCATCCAACCAGCCGGCAAATAACTCGTTTTTCTCAGGTTTTCCAATCTGCCGTGCTCATTTTGGTACAGGAGCGAGGAATGGCGTGAGCAGAGAGGAGCTTTTGGTTATCCAGATGTGCAAACAGCGCGGGTTCACCTTACTGCACATGCAGAGCGCAAGCAATTAACCAGTAATTTAAGGAATTCTGGTAAAATGTAGAATAAGGTTTTATTTTCCGGTCTGGCAGGACTGTAAGATTATTAATGTATCATTTCCTCCTGTTTTAGTTGAAAAGTTAAGAGTAGTTACCCAGTCGGTTATGTGCTATAGACTATCCGTGTGCACGTTATCAGACACTTAGTAAAACAAGATAAGAGAGGCTGAAGGAGGCCCCTGATTAATTAGCAGATGGATTAGGCACTCTCCGAGCTAAGTGGGTAATTTGGGTTCAGCTCCTGGTTATTGTTTTGCCCACCACCAGCCCCTGAAGGCTGTCGGTGCAGGGTAGGCAGATCGCTGACCTGCTTCACTGCTGATGCCACAAAGAGAGATGACAGTTATTTTCTTTAAAGCAATTTTCTTGCTGCCTGTTTGGGTTGTTTGTTTGTATTTGAGCTTTAGGAATGAAAGGAGTGCCAGCTCTGGTATTTCCTAGTTGAACTTGAAAACTCACAGAGGATCTGTGGAGGGTTGTTACTACCTGACAGGGGAGCATATCTGGATCTTATTTTTCTCAAAGTCAGGAAAAATCACTAATGTTGGAAATCAAAATTGATGGGGAAAAGTTGAAAGTAAGAGATACCTCACTCCCCTCTTTTTGTACCATGGCCTGTTGTGGCAACTTGAATATTGTCATTTTACTGGGTCTTGTTTCTGGCTGCTGAGCAATTTGTAACCTGAAATATGATTCTTAAAGAAACTTTTTTAAAAATCCAGTTCCAAACAAACCCCCCTCTCATACTTCAAGCATCATTAAGATGGAGAGGACAAACGATACTACAAACTCACATGTCTTTTTTTCCCTTTGAAGGGCATCTACCTCTAATTGTGCTTCTTCTTTTCCAGAGCCAACAAGTAGCTTCGATGGAGTAGAACTGATGAGGGATGGAGGGCTGTGAGGAATGCAGGATCAGGCTTTCTGTCTCTTCCTTGAAGCCTCATTATTTTAGCATAGTCTGTATCTCGTTGCATAATGTTTTAAGATGTGGTCTGCATCGTTATGTGCCATGTTTAATTTAGCAGCAGATGTGCAGGCTCATACGCCATTATGGTACGTTTTGTTCACTCATATAATAGCAAGTTCCTCAAAATTGTTACCAGTTCTTCAGCACAAGACTCGTACAGGGTGTTACTCTCTGGTTTTGTATGAGTGGGAGCAGAACTCCTCTTTGGGAGTGCTGGATCCCCATGAACACGTTTCACCTGCTGCCTCACTGCTCTCCCTGCACCTTCCCCAGCAGTTCCAGGGGGGAAGGCACCAGGCAGGCAATGGAGGGGCAAGACTTTGGTTCTTAGGCTTCTGGGCTGAAAAAGAAGTGGGTCACCCAGACAAATAACACTTCCTGCTGCCCACGGCATCATCCAGGCATTCCCATGGAGAAGCCTTAATGCAGAACATGACTGGACACTCTGTGGCAGCAAAATCATGGTAATGACTCGTAAAGGTATCAAAGGCAATTAATAATGGCTTGGTAGCAAGAGTCCTGCCCTTATCGTTTTGAGGGTGCTGAGGGTCCAGGGGGTGGAATGCAGGGTGCCCCACACTCATTCCCTCCCTGCCATGGGATGGCAGAGAGAACTGGAAGGTAAAGAGTGAGAACACTTGTGGGTCAAGATAAAGATGATTTAACAGGTAAAGCAAACGCTCTGCGGGTAAGCAAAGTGAAACGGGGAATTCATTCCCTGCTTCCCATGGGCAGACAGGAGTTCAGCCATCCCCAGGAGAGCAGGGCTGTACCATATGTAGCTGTGACTTGGTAAGACAGGCACCACAACTCTGAGCATCCCCCTGTTCCTGCCACTTCCCTCAGCTCTGTGTGCTCAGCCATATGGCCCGGGATATCCCTGGGGTCACTCGGGGTCAGCTGTCCTGGCTGTGTCCTTTCCCAGCTCCTTGTGCCCTCCAGTCTCCTTGCTGGGGAAGCAGTAGGAGAAGCAGAGAAGGTGTTGACTCTGTGTAAGCACTGCCCAACAGCACCAAAACCAGCCCTGGGTTATCAACCCTGTTTCCAGCACAAATCCAAGCCACTGCCCCACACCAGCTACTATGAAGAAAATTAACTCTACCCCAGCCAAAGCCAGCCCAGTGTCTGGCACCAGGGTGTGATTTACAGCCAAGGCAGTTATACCAGAAATTGGGAACCCCCCTTCCCCCCCCCCAGCATCCTATTTCCCGTGCAATTGATGAGGATGTTTAATGGAGCAGGAGTCTGAACCTTGGCCACACAGAAACTGAGATTCCCCTTCCCAGCTGTGGGGATTTACATCACTGAGGCATTATTAAAAAAAAAATAAATTGCAAAACCTCAGTTTCTATTTTGGGATAACGAAAATCTCTGTTCTCACTATCTGTGTAAGTGTTTAATCCAGTTTTGGTTCGTGCTGGGCTATTTGGCCTAATGGTGTCTTGACACTGTGAGGTCACCATGTTGTTTCATTGTGCTTTAGAAGAAGACATCCAAGAAAAAGGCATCTCCAGAAAGGATTGTGTTGCCTGTCCCTTCCCTTCCATGTGCTTCCCTCCACCCCTGCGGTCGTGCCGGGGCTTTAGAGAGCATCGCACTTAAGGATGTGCCGCGGCGCAGGGAGGAAGGATGACAGAGTGTTCCCGGAGTGTTCCTCCTGCATTGTGCCGTCTCCTTTGTCCGCTTCCCTCCCCTGTCATTATCTCTGTGTGTCTGCCGCTTTCTTTTCTCCGCGTTGCCTTTCTTACGCCGAACTCTGCTTTCCCAGCCCCTCCTGCCCTCCCCACGGCGTCAGAAAGGATGAGCAGTGGGAATGGCCGGCCCGCTCCGGGGAGTGAACACCCGGGGATGCTGGAGCAGTTCACAGCTCTCAGGGCTGTTCTTGCGTTGAACTCTCAAGTGTGATCGAGCTTTGAACGCTGGGCCTTAACACAAAGGAGGCTGCAGGGAGAGCTGCCTGTGCCATCAGTGGATACTGATTTCAGCAATTCCGCTTGGGCATCCTGCCCGGCTTCCAGCTGAGAGGACTGATGTCCTACGGTAATCCTGAGTGCAAAACCTCTGGAAACCACCCCTTTCCTGAGAGCCTGGGAAATGTCCGGCAGTACCATCGAAACATTTGGACTGGATTTGTTGAAGTAAAAATGTGAAAACCCAGTATAGGTGCGAGGAAGGATGGAAATCTTCCTTTGCTGTTTGGAACTGTGAGCTTTTGCAGTTGGGGGAGCTGGGAGTTTAGTGTAGCAGTGAACCCCCGTTTGGTGGATGCCAGATTTCATGGACGGTGGAAAATGCAGTCAGAAATTGCAAGCAGTACATTTCTGACTGCACCAAGGGCCCGTGTGTGCTTTTTTTGATTCGTAGAATCACAGGATGGTTTGGGTTGGAAGGAACTTTAAAGACCATCTTGTTCCACCTCCCTGCAGAGAAGCTGTGGCTGCTCCATCTCTGGACGTGTCCAAACCAGGTTGGACGGGGCTTGGAGCAACCTGGGATATGGAAGATGTCCCTGCTAATGGCAGGGGGTGGAATGAGATGAGCCCTCCAACCTGAACAAAGTCTGTTATTCTACATTAATGTTTGTGCTGCTGTGGTACCATGGGAAGATGATGGATACAGCAGTGCAAGTCGAGAGAGAGCTCAGGAGAGAACACATTCTTTGCTAAATCACCTTCCTCTTATTTTTGTCTAACAGTGCATCTTATTTTAGAAAATCACCTTGATTTCTTTTCACTTTCCATCAAAAGTAGAAAGATCAGCCCTACTGCAGCTTCCTCTGTTCTCATTTTCTGGCTCATGGACTGTGGTATTTAACGGGCAGTATTCACAAGCTGTTTAATTGTGTTACATCAGGATTGGTTTTTTTCCCCCTAAAAAAACCTAAGTACATACATTCCTTCTTTAAATAAATAAATGACTGCTGGGCTATCATCGTGTCCGAGGGTTTTCAAGAAAATTTACATTTTGAAAGACCGTGTTGGAGGCTAACGCGGCCATGCAATTACTGTATGTAAATCACTTCACTTGTTCCCTAATCTTGCTGAAGATGAAGTACAATTTTTGTGCGTGTGCCTCTCCCTCTCAGATTTCCTTAGACAATGAGTTTTTCTTGTCTTTTAATTGCTGACCATGATTTTTGTTCTGCCTAGGCTGATTGTATTTATTTTATTGTGGGGTTCGTTTAGCCTCGTGATTGTTTTGAGATTGCGTTGGCTGTAAAATCACCGAGGACAGATTGAAGTTGGGTGCGCAACTAATTTCATCTTCCATCCCACAAATGGAAGAACTGCTTTCTTAATGACAGCCTCGTGCAAAGGCTGGGGAATATCCGCTTGTTTCAGTGCCCCACACATCTGCTTTCCTCCATTTTATCCATCCCTGCCAAATCCTGCTTGGCCAGTCTTCCAAGTTGGGCTTTTATTGCTGGTTGATGTCATGGACACCTGTCAGGCAAAGATGGAGCAGTTAACATCATTAGGAAGGAGTTCATTCGTGGGCATTGCATTAAGCTGTGTGGGACTCTGATAACAGGAGCAGCAATTCCTCTGATTATTATTAGTTTTCTTGTGTATGAAGTTTTCCTCCGGGGAGTAATGCAGGGAATTGAGATGGCAGAGGGGGGAAAAAACTTTAATGGATGCACTCTGTCAAAATTAAATACACTTTCCATATCGATTTGGGGGAAATAAAGGGGAAAAGAGTTGCAACCCCAACATAATGGACCATTTCAGTCTTTTTAGAATGAAATGGTAGCTTTTTTTTTATAACCTAGTATTTCTTTCTGGAAGTGGAGTGGGGTGTATTAGAGGTGAAAATTCATGGATTTACTTGTAAATATTGGTCATGGAAATGCCATTAGCTGCTTGGACTTTGGCTGCACTAACAGCTTGATTTTTGTTGTGTGAGATTTTTTGACTGTACCAAGCCTCAGCCTCTGGAATGAAAGTTTTCTGCTTCTTTTAGAACGTTGCATTAATTTTTAATATGAGTGGGAATCGTGCTCTTTAGCATCCCTATGTTTAAAAGAAATCAATTAATTATTGCTATAAATCTCAGCGATTATGCTGCAGTTGTGCTGCTGGGAAATTGGCCATTAACTACCAGGAAATCGCCGATCTTCCCTTAGTCGGAATTCAGCTGTACCAACACAAGGCTTCTCCTTTTATAAATTAACTATCAATGTGATGCATAATTGATAACCATTTATAATAATAACAATAATCTCCATGAAATTGTCATCTCGGTGTGCGGCGGCTGTGTTAGAGCCTTTACCCCTCGCGTGCTCGCCCTGTTGCGTTGGTTAACTGTGTTTTCTGGGAAGATATTGGCATATTTTTAGGAAAAACATGTCTTTTTGCAGAGGAATAAAATGCAAAGTGGACTATGCGAACCTGCAGCACATGAATTGTTCCAGAGGACGAGTTGAGTCTCGCCGTTGCTGCGCTGCAGAAGGGGAAGCCAAAGTTGGGGTTACAAATATTGCCCAAGGTCAACCTCTGGACATCAGCCTGGATTTTCCTGGTGCAATGTCTTCTCCTGTGTCCTGTGTTTCGTGAACCCAGCAGGTTTTTAGTTTGTCATGGAAATTTTGTTTGCAGATACTGCAGTGTGGAAATTCACCTTCCAGAGAGGAGCTGTTTGGGGGCCAGTTTGAACAAGTGGTACAAGTCTTGGGTTTACTGTTGGTTTCTCAGAGTATATTTAGTTTTTTTAATCCTTTCCAGTACTACATGGGCAGAGAGGTTGAGATTTCACAGCACGACACAGATGGTCGCTCACGAGAGGATTTCTTGCTGTTCTTGTGCTCATCCCTGCCTTCCTCTTGTCTCTTTGTAGGGCCTCTGAAAACATGATGGTGTTTTGCTTTGCTTGAAGAACTGACAGATTTGTGCTGTTTCTGCTCTTTTGGTGCCTTTCAGTGGGTGGTGGATGGCTGATGGGGGGCAAAGGCCTCTTTCTTGAGCAGGATCCCTCTCTGGGAAGGGTTGTAGCTTTTATCAGGGTCATCTGTCCTCACCTTAAAACACAGAAGAGGATATTGAACCAATGGGTAGCATAAAATATTAGTGCCGTAGTGTTGGACTGTTGGAACTCACTTGTCAGCATGGGGTGCCTTCTTCCATGTCTTGATTCATGAATACTCTTGTGGAACTTGCTTTGAAAAACTCATACTTGGGATTTACAGCAAGAATTCATACCTGGGTTTTACATCAAAAGCTCAAACCTGGCTTTTGTAAGAAGTCTGTTGGGTAGATGTGCCACAGCAGTACGTTCAGGGGCTGCAGCCTGAGCTCAGGTCGGAGCATTCACAGATTAAAAGAGCCTTCGGCTCCCTGTGAGAGCAAAAAGCATCAGACCTGAGAGTATCTATTAAGGGTCTTCCTCTGTGATACCAGAATGCAGAAAACTTTCAGCTGTTGTCTCTTTGGAGGGCATTTCTTGTACATCAGCCAGACGTGTGGCTTTATGGATCCCTTTATCCCGTTGGCATTTAGAAGTGTGTTCTCTAGGAGTGGCAGCTCTGGCACCCAAAGTTTAATGTTGGCCCTTTGAGTATGGGGGCAAGGACAGGCCGTGGTGACAGCTGGAATGTATATCAAGGTCTTGTTGCAGTTCAAGATCCATTGATGACTTTTACAGGGCAGCGCTTAAATAAGACATCAAAGTGGTTTGTGTGTGAGAGTACTGGCAGAGCAAAAGCTACTTTCCCTTTTATATATACACTAAGAATCTTTCAGCGTCTGTGAGGCTACAAAATAACTTAATGTTTTTTATCTGCTAGGAATAGATTTTTTAAGACAGAAATAAAACTAGGAAGGCCATGCAGTGCTTTGGCAGCTCTTGTGTACAAGGCTGGTTTTTCTGATTGCAGGGAAGATAAAAAAGCAGTAAGTTTTATTTGCGGTGTAAAATGTGTGACCAGAGGGACACGGACTGGAAGCAATAAACTCCCAGCCAACCTTTCAGAACCTGCTCTGCTGTTGGTCACAGACAGACCTTACTGGTGTGCTGGAAGTCACAGACTGGTTTGGGTTGGAAGCGACCTTAAAGCTCATCTCATTGCTGCCCTGTGCCATGGGCAGGGACACCCGCCACTAGACCGGGTTGTGAGCCCTGTCCAACCTGGCCTTGAACACTTCCAGAGATGGGGAGCCCACAAATGCTGATGAACCCTCTCCTTTCTCTGCAGGACCCACAGTGGCGGTATGCACACCCATTCCTGTGAGTTTTCCTAAGTTCCTGGGGGACTGCTTTGCTTTTTGAACCAGAAAGTTGCGAAATACCGTCAAGAATGGCCCTTGTGGATAAACACAAAGTCAAGCGGCAGCGACTGGACAGGATTTGTGAAGGTAAGAGAGTGCTCTCGTTGTCCTGTAGAACCTGATGGATGATCAGGGTAGAATGTCTAATTTTTCCTTGTTTTTGTCGGGATTTGGTCATAAAGAGATCCCAATCCAGAATGAGATTTTCTCCGTAGATTCAAAACACATTCGTGCTGTCTGGTTACTCACTTGGAAGTCATGTGTAGTCCTGTGAACAGGATTTTTGTTTAATTGCCAGGTCATCTCCTTTTATCCTCATTTCTACGGAAATGATCTGCTCAGTCCCGATTTGAAACGTAGCTTAAATTTCTGCTGTGTTTAGAAATGCTCTGTTAAATGTGTCTTCTGGGCATCTCCTCTGGCTGGAGAAGGAGCAGGGACACAGACACTGGTGCCACAGCTCCTCCTTCCCACTCCAGGTGGTCCCTGTAATATGGACTATCATCCTGTAAGAAATAGGTGGGAAATTTAAGAGTTGTTGTTTTAATGGTTATGGACGCTCTTGGAACAGGTTTTCTTTTGTTGGTGTGTGGTCATCAGGCAGATTTGCTGTAATCCTTCATTGATGGTGTGTTACAGTGTCACAGCACAGGGGACTTTTACCTTCTAGATAATTTTCCAGCAGAAGAAGTTTCTGGAAAGTGTTTTCTATTGCAGCTCACGTAGTGTAAGTAACTTATGACAGGAGTGAAGTAATGGCAAACAAGCTCTGACTTTTTTGGTGTACACTCCAGTAATTCTCCAACGCTCCTGGAAATTTTGCCATCAGCAACAAAAGCAGAGCAAAGTGTTATTTTAGGGAGGGTGTCTTATGTCTCTTCAGGAGTTGCAGTGCTCATCTGCTCTTAAGGAGGTGGATAGTGGCCTTCAGGGTAACAATTTGCAGTATTACTTGAATGCCAACGAGGTGAAATAGGATTTGCTGGTGGATTGAAAGCACAGAGCTCACAGGGGACTTGTGCTGTGTCTGTTCAAGCAAAATGTGTGAGGCTTTGGGGAGTTTCTGGGGAATGTGAAATGCTGATCAGCAGGACAGGGTGGGTTTTGCCTTGGGTTTTGTGTTTTATATTGCTTCCTCTCCATTGCTGCTGCTTTAAACTTGTCATAAGTTACTCAGCTCTATTAATTTTGCTCTGTTAATTTCGGGGAGGGGGAGGCAAAGCAGAGGAGAGGCTTTAGAAGGGAAGATCCAGGGAACACTGCCATGTGGAGCTGCGCATTTCTCCTACTGAATGTCATAAACACTCAGGTGTAGAACACTATCTCATCTTCAAAACTTACTTTGAACTTGACTTAAAAGAGTTCTATCAGCTGAGGCTGGATTTTCAAAAGCTGCCTTCCCGGTTTGATGTTTACCATCAGATCTAGTTGCTGAGTGTACAAGAAATTCAAAAGGATCCTACGACAGACCTGCTAACGGAGCTTTAGATGTGATTGAAGTTTAGATTATTTTTCTCTGATAATATGAGATTTTTTTCCCTTCTTTCTCGGTCAAAAGATATTCTTTTCTAATCCGTGAACGTGCAGAAGACAGAACTTTTTTAAGTGTACTTTGTCATTTGCCACTGGGTTTGTAATTTGATGGAAATTGGTGGGGGAACTCACCATTGCAAGACACTGTTGTGTTGTATTTGGAAGCGACAGATAAGGGCTGAATGTGAGCAGCATTGTAAAACTTACCTTGAAAAATGCCCAAAGCTTAGGATTTGTCAGAATACTCGACTTGGGAGACCACTGAATACTGTACTGGCCTCTCTGGTGGCTGTTTTTTATTACAGGCTCCTGGTAGCACTGAAGAGGGGCCATTCCAGCTGCTGTGAAAACACACTTAGAAAAAAGCGGCAATTTCTCTTGGTTTTGTCTTGGAGGGATATGGAATAATCAATGATGAGAAATTAGGGACCTACTTTAGCAGACTGAAGAGGGGAATCTTTGCTGGGAGAAGAGTCTCCACTGCTCCATCAAACTAAAGGCAATGTGGTCCGAAAAAGTTGCTTTTAATGATGTCCTGTTCTGTGGAAGCACTTAAGGAGCTTTTCCCTTTAAAAAGTGAATGGAATACAAAGCTGCACTTACCTGATGAAAGGCTAAATCCTGGTAGCACACAGGTGGATCTCTGAGCCTTTCCTGAAGTTGCATGTACCATCCCTTTTGCTATTCCAAACACAAACCCCTGCAGAGTTTGCTGGGAATGGACTTCACTCTGTGCAGCAGGATGGTGGCAGGTCTAGAGGTGAAATTCCCTCAGGTTACACATTGTAATCACTGCCCAAACTGCCAGAGGGATCCTCCTTCACAGGAACTCGCTAAAACCACAACCAGACACACACTGAGGGAAATGACTTACAAACTGCTGCGGTATAAAAGAGTACATTAAGAAGCTGCAGTGTTTGTATGACTCTGTTAAGCGTGCCTCTGGCATGGAGCAATAATCTGAGCCGTGCAAGGAGGTGGTATCGTGTAAAAAGCTGGTTCACAGCCTTTATAGGCAGGTTTATGAGTCTTCCAGGGAGAGGAGCTGTGCAGTCTCCTTGCACTGCTCAGCTTGGCCAGTTCCTCGGGGTGGGGTTTAATATATGGCGAGGACATCTTTGTATTGACAGCATTAGTTCACAGGGTGTTTTGGAGAGGTGATATTGATTTACAGAGGAATTGGGGTGGGAATAAAGGTCCAGACTTGAGAGGATAAAGGAATTCTAGGGCAACAGCCTGCAGCAAAGACATTTGGAGTAATGTGTTAACAATTAAGCGGGTTGGTGGTGCCCTCTGAATGTAGAGAAGTTGGAGTGTGCTCACAGTGGTCTTGGCTCACCCATTTCTTTCTCTTCTGGTTGTCCCAGAGACTTTGGGTGCCTATTCTGTAATTGGATCCATGTGGCTGGAAAGATGGACCCAGTGAATGGCTGGGGCTTTTGCAAATAATATATGCAGAGTGGTTTTACATAATCCCTGTTTGTGGAATTGTGTCTTATTCCATAGTGGGTCAAAATATGCTTTAGAGGTGGAGCCGCTGGTGCTGTGTGGAGTCAGATGTGTCCAGCTGCCCCTTTTTTGGGTCCTATTCCCATTAGTTTATAATTTTGCCACATTTTAAATTTGTTTGAGTTGAAATTTTCCGTTCCATGATGAGTTTATTACCTCGGGGTGAATGACAAAAAAGAGAGTTCCAGCAAAAATTGTGGAGCCGTGTCTGAGTGGGAGATGGAGAGGGGGGGAATGTTGGTTTTGCTGTGTCTGAAACAAAGCTGAGCCACAGTCCTGCAGCCATTCCATGTGGAGCTGCCAGACCCGCCTGCTCTGCCCGGGATAAAAAAAGGCTGAATCTTGCTGTGTGTCAGGAGTGTTCCCAAGTTTGGTGCAATCTCACAGCCTTTGAAAGAAACGGCAGCAAAACCCCTCAGGGCAGAAGCTCACCTGCCTTACCTGCCTTTGATTTAGGAAACAACAACAGTGAGATCAGATGTACGTAATGTTTTCTGTGCTACCTGTGGCAGAGCGAAGTGTCTGACAGTGCCTCCAGGAAACGCCACACTCGGGAGTCTGTGGCACTCCTGGTGGATCCATCACTCCTGTGGGTCAGACACATCTTGAGTGCTGTGTCCAGTTCTGGGCTCCCCAGTNAAGGGAGTAACTTGAGGCATCACTTCTGCTGCCCAACCTGCTGCTTGCTCAGCTGGTCTTTTCCCTGTGCTTCTGTCAGTGGGTTAAACTAAAGCTAAACAATACCAGGAGTACACAGGGAGTGAGGAGCAGCCCATCCACACTTGCTGGCTCTGTCTTTGGGAACAGTCGGAGGAGAAGGTGCTATGGCATGAAAAGTAGAAACTCAGAGGGATGAGGCAGTGGAGAGGCACATACAGGATATAGGATGCCAGTGTCTTATCTCTGTAAAACATGGGTTTCCCAACTAACTGAATTCCTCTCTGATGATCCCAAGTGCTGCACTCTGTCTTCAACACCAGTGCCGTGGAATTTTAGAGCCTGGCTTTATAGGTTCTAGTTTGCACTAACATTTAGGAGTCAGTTAATCTTTCAACACATGCCCCAGAAGTGGCAGCCTTGAGCTGAGCGAGCAAGAAGCCCCAGACCAACCCTCAGTAAAAGTGCTCCTGAAGATTTGCAGTGGTTCTGGCTTCTCAGCAGTATTTGAGCAGTGTCCTTGGGGTCTGGGCTCACACACCACTGACAGCTGACTATGGAGTAGGTTCTCATTCAATAACCACAGTCCACTGGTGCTCAAAACCAGAGGAGGAACCTTCCTTCTGGAAGCAGATGGGACAATGTACTTCAAAACTACAGCTCTGGAAAGTGGCTGCCTCCAATTCTTCCTCCTTTGTATAAGCATAACAGTAACCAGAATGAGTACATTTGATATTTGGGTGGAGGAATTTGCTTCTGTTCTTGCAAATTTGCACACCAAGTAGCATCTGATAACACTTATTTTTATTGCTTAGAAATAGATTCTTATTATCTCAGGAAATCCTTATCACCACGAGACATTTGATGAGAAACAATGAGTTAAAGATGATATCTAGCACAGAAGAAACTGCTTGTCCTGAGTAAAAGTGACTTATTTAGAATAAATTTAGACCTTTTTTATCTAGTGGATTTGAGTTTCTTTGTTCCATGAATATAAAACAAGGATTTCCCCCCCACAATAAAGGTTTTTATACTTTTTTTTAAGTTTCCACCTCATAGCACATAAACTATCAGGCTTTTAAGGGAGAGTTGCTTAACACATTTTGCCTAGAGAAAAGGCAGTGTTGGCTTGTCAGATCCTCTGCCCTTGCACCCTGTGCTGATTTATGGAAACTGAAGATCTGTCTGGCTGCTCCTGATGTTTTTGCTTTTCCCAGAGTCCAAATGAACTTCTTGGGCCTTTGTGGAGGTTTCGGAAATCACTTCAAAGTCATACAAAAGCTGGAGTTACACTTCTTTTTACCAATGAAAAGTAGTGCTCTTAATTACCTGTTTGCTGATAGAGGCATGGCAGGTTTGGGGGTGTCATTAACGGGTTTCATCAAAATTTTAAGATTTTTTTTTTTTTTAATTTGGACAGAATCTTACAGATGAAGAAAGTTATAAGCAACCTCAGTGGGTTTACAGATGTGTTACTCAAGCTTATTGACCTTATTCCATGATTTTCAGCCGTTTTGCTGCGCTGAATCAAGAACTCTGTGAACGTACATTTTCTGCTTTGTGGCTTCAGTGCTTTGTGGCTCTTATCTCCAGATGTGGTGCTCACAGGGTGGATGCAGAGGCTGCTCCAGCCTTTCAGTCCTGTGTGGATGTTTTTCCCGTACATTCACTCCTGTGACATTCCATGGGGGAGTGTGCACGACAAGATGTAGGACTGGAGCCAGATACGGAGCCAGCCTGACAAAATCCCCCAGGCATCCGGGAAAGAGTAAGACACATTCAGATAAGGTTACCAGCAAAAAATTCCATTAATTTGGCGTGCAGCTTTTTTTTTGTAACAGATACATGGCTGAAGCTATTGCAGGGGAGCTCCCCTTTCCCCGGATTTGAGTGCTCTATGCACCAAAATAGGAAAAAATACTTGTGTTGTGCTCTTGTGTTTAAACGCACGTTTGTGGTGACTTAATACGTGTCTGACTCTTGATTCTGCCTTGTGTTTTTCCATTTCCCCCAGCCCCCAGACAAGGTTCTGTGTAACGCTCTTTATAACTTCGTGTCATTAATTAAGAAACAATTACAGCTGATGACTTCAGTACCGTGAGCTTAATTCCCATCCTTACCACATTTCCCATTTAAATTAACTGGTTTAGGGATTAACGTGTTGTCATCATATCTGGGTTTGTTGGGGGTTTTTTCCTCCTCGCTCTAAATCCTGCCCTGCATTTAAAGATCACTCAGGGCAGTGACAATATGCCCAGTGGTGAAGGGGTGGCCGGAGGTGCAGCCCCATCTCCATTCCTGGGCTCCCCAGTGTGGGAGCGCTGCCTCCAGCACCCGGGGGGTGGAAATTGGCTGCATCCAAACATGTGATGAGAAATGATCAGTCCCTGGGGACAGATGAGAACAGGATGGATTTTCCTTCAGAATACCAGGAAAAATTCTTACTTAACTCCTGTGTTTCACCCTTTCAGTGACTGGTGGTGTTTGGATCTGGTGCAGCCTTTCGGATTTTACTCTGATTTTGCTGAATTATTTGCTAGTAAATATTTTGACAGGAGTAGGGCATCTGGCTATACTGAAATAAAGCCGCAGGGAAACACATTACACAACTTTTCTTTTATATTTTTTGCTCTCCACAAACAGATGTAATGGATAGAAGTGCCCAAACAGTGAAGGTTTTCATTATGGCTTTTCTATCTGAAAACTCTCTTCAAAGAGCAAGTTTTGAGTTGGCTTTGCATGTCTTAAAATTGAAGGACATTGATCATTTCTTAGTGATGCTTTTATGTAGCCTGTTATCTTAACACTGTGATTTTTTTTCAGACTGTCTTCTTAATTTTTATTTAAAACAAAACACTCTCTGCTGCCATCTAGCACCTCAAAACTTAGCAATAAACCACTTCAGTTCACAGAATAGCCTGTAGCTACTGATTTACTTATTTTCTTTCGAGAGAAAGCAGTGGTGTTGCTGCTGATAACAGATTTTTGAGTGAACCAGGGTCATCCTCACTGAGGAGCATCCCCCTTAACCATCCCCATGAATGGTGACAGACCAGAGTAAGACAAGCCTCACATTGGATGATCTCATCGTTGAAATCCAACAACACAAAAGACCAGCTTTTAGAAAAGCAAAGCATACATGTTTGGGTTTTTAGCTAAAATAATATTTCCTCTGGTTTGGTTTGGTTTTTATCTGTGTTGGGTCTGCAAGGGAAGTACATATTTCAAGCTCTGGCATCATCAGGGGAAGTAAGGCAGGAGACACCCTGAACCTCAGCCTGTTTATCTCCTCAGGCCCATGTTTGCAGCCTGCTAATTAATTATTTTTTATGCTAAGCTCAGGCATGCATGGCAGAGTTCAGAATTACAATATATATTCATTTAACAGTGGATATCTCTGCTGCTTTCTGGGACAGATATAATTCCTATGCTTTTCATTACACATGCTGTTTAAATCTTGATCCTGAATTCTTATTAAAAATGATGAGATTTGACCTCAAAGTCTAATACCCAGTTTTGGAGACAAGGTGCTTGATGTGATTTCTAGAGGATTATTTTTAAGAGCATTCATAGATTAGATCTTTGTGAAGGTCTGAGGGATGTGCCCAATGATCCCTGTGCTGCTTTTTCCCTGCAGTTCAGCATCCAGATTGATTTTTGGTTTGTAGTCCTTGCAGTGTGTCTGGTGTAGGGCTACATCAGATGTTTTTATTATCCCTGTGCTGGGGCAGGAATGTGACAGGACTGTTTCTGCCAACTTTTATTGGAGTCTCTCCATACTTGAAGGCAAAATTGTTTCTGATTGAGGTTTCAAGAGCTTGCAGAGCTCGTTCCAGTGGCTCCAAGTGTATTTTACAGCTGGGCTTCTCTTTTTTATCTGCAAGTGTGTTTTCGATGATTGCTGGCTTCCTGCATTTGTTACCTGCAGTTTGATTTCATCCTGGATAGCAAATCATCAAATGGTTGGGGTTGGAAGGGACCTTAAAGCTCATCCAGTTCCACCCCCTGCCATGGGCAGGGACACCTTCCACTATCCCAGGTGACTCCAAAATGGCCTGGGACATTCCCGGGATGGGGCAGCCACAGCTTCTCTGGGCAAGCTGTGCCAGGGTGATAAGTTACCACGTGCTCATTGGACTGCCTCTTGTGGCTCCATCCTGAAATAAACAGAAGGTGATTTATAGAGAACCATACAAAAGTCTGACTTGGAAGGGACCATCTAAGATTACTGAGTCCAGCTCCTGACACTGCACCCCAACAACCCCCTCATTTCCCCAGTGTGTTGTCCAGATGCTCCTTCAGCTCTGTCAGTGATCACTGGCCCAGGGAGACATTTTCAGTACCCAGCCACCCTGTGGTTGCAGAAAGCCTCCTCTGACACAGCTCCAGCTGTTTGCTCAGGCTGTGGGGGAAGTTGTGGTAGGGCTCCCTTCCATGAAGGGTGAATGAAATGGTTCCAAATAGAGAATGTTTGGAGTGTGGCAGTGATGGGAGCTGTGGGCCAGCTGCCCATGAGGGTGGGAAGGAGCACGTCTGCTATGCCAGAGCTCTTCCGAGCAGAGACAGGCACAAAAATACAGTGGAGAGGCAAGTGGTCGGGTCCACGGCTCCTCATCCTCTCTCATTGTGTTGGCTTGTGGGATTTGGGTGGATTTTTGGGAAGTGATTCGGAAGAGCACTGCAACACTGTGTCACCAGTTTGGAGAGGAAACGTCTGCTCACTTTGGCCTGGGAGACAGGCTCCATTGTTGTGCATTTGTTTAGGTACCATGCTGACCTTTTGTTTTCCATGGCTGTTCGTATGTAGCCAGTGGGAATGGTGATCGAGCCCAGTTACCAAGCCCAGTTCGTGTGGAACATCTCGAGGCAGCTCGTGCATTCCTGGAGCCTGTCAACGCCAACATTTATGGCACATTTCTGTCCCAGCGCCGCGGGTTTGGTTTCAAATGAAGCTTTTGGGTTTTGGCTTTCAAGTCACCGGAATGCACAGTTCCATGAGGCAATGATTGTTTAACAACTGGCTGATCTTGGGAGTGTTTTGTTGTAGAGCACCAAGTTGGTATTTGGGAGCATTTTGTTGGAGTTACAAAGCATCTTTGCTTTTGGTTTGGAAATTGGTAAAAGCATGTGGCATGGCTTCAAGCACTGAGTGCTTTCAGATGCTGTGCTGCTCCTTTGATTATTGAAAATGATTCCAGCACAATCCTGCTAATTTTCTCTTTGTGCTCCCCTAATTTCAAGAGACTGTTCAAAAGTCCATCTAGGCAGAGTGCTTATTGCCACTGTGAGGGACATCATGGCACAGCCAAATTTTAGCAAGTGCAGTTGATTCCATGGATTTGGAACTTTTTCTTCCTGCCTTTTTAATTACTTTTTTAAAAAAATGTGTGCACATTCACATGCGTGTGCATGCATTACTTACACTGCATCCTATTCCTTTTCTTCTCCATGGCATAGCACAGTGTAGTTTAAATCATTTCTGCCTCCCCAGCGTCCCGTAGAGTGAATGTGGGAGGAGAAAGTTCAGGAGAGGCTTCCCAAGCTTTGGTGGCCCTTGAAAGCCCAGGCAGTGAGGGCAGGAGCATTTATCCCCCTGGCAGCTTTGTGCCTTGTCACCTGCAAACATGTGACAAACACTGATTCATCTGAGCACCGTCTGACTGTGATAGGTGTGTTATTATTACATCCCCCTTGATGGAAGGGGAATTGGAGAATAAGAAATTTAGCAATTTACTCTCTGACAGGGGCAGAGTGAGGCATAAAGGCTGGGTGTCCTGATACCTGCTCACTCCATTAACACAAGATGTATTTGTTCTCTAGAGGATTTTTCACCACTGGGGGTAGGATTCCTTTGCCTTTGAAAGAGAAATAACCTTTCCCATGCTGATGCATCTTACAGTTTTTGCCTGAAATTACATTTGGCACATTGTTTACGTTCTGCTCTCTCCCAGAAGAAAATAATTTGGGAGAAAACATCAACATTTTACTGCATCAAAAATGTTTTTTTTTTTTCCAATAGAGAAAAGATTTAAATTTGCAACTGAAAAGTATTATAGAATAATAAAAAGCAAAACTGAACCCAAACTGTACTATTTTGCTGCACAGAGTAGTTTTACCAGCAACTTGCTTTCAGAATAGGTAATGAAATGTTTTACATCAATATGAATGAAATTTCAAATCCAACCTCTCCTGAGTCAGTGCTGCAGACACGAAAAAATGTTGTTTATGCAGTTGTGTTGCAGATTTACCATCGTGATTTCTTATCATGGGTTTTGTGTTGTTTTTCTCTCCCCATGGAAAGAGAACAGCACTTTGTAGCACTGCTTGTTCTGTACCCACTGTGGATTCCAGACTCGGGTTTCATGCCATCAGTTTTAAATGCGGTGTCTCAATGATGGGCCCATCTTTCTTTACTCTATCATCAGCTTTTTTTGAGAGCAGACCTCTGTGGTCACTCTATCACAACCAGATTTACCATGTGTTAGATCAGTGCAAAACTGAAAATTGGGGTAAAACCAGGGGATTAAGTCAAAACGCTGAGTTTTCACTGATCTGAAACACCAGAGCATTTAGTCTCTTGATCAGTTTGTTTTTTAAAATTTATTTGTTGTGTGTGTAGTTTGTTTTTTTTCCCAAATAACTCTAGAATTAAAAGATAAAAGGAGAATAAATTTTTTGCCAATGGTAGGTCTGGAGGTAGAATCTCCTGGCTCCTGAGGAGAAGGGCACATCTACCCAAGGATTGCAGTGCTGCCCCATGTGAGAGTGGGCTGGGACAAAGGTGGTTTTCAGAGGCCAGATGAGCTGCTGTGCTTGGGATGGAGTTTGGAGGTGGGTCTCCAGGTCCTGCTGTCCCCCCTGTGTGCCCTGGGCCGGGCACGGCCACCACTTATATGTTGGTTTGGGTGAGGTCCCTGTTGTTTGTGATGTGACCCAAGGGCTTATTAAAGCTTTTTGTTTTTCTCAGTGGTAGTAAATTCTCCAAGCGCCCTTCTGACTTCCTTTGCAGTTGTTCAGGATGAGCATTTTTGAGATTTCATTTCTCTGTGGTGTGTTTTCTTTCCATTGTCAGCCAGGGCTTAACATGGTGACTGTGTTCATTAGTGATTTTTTTGAAGACAATGGTAGAAGATGCCCTTGATCTATAGACCAGGATTGTGTTATTTTGTCGTATACATTCTTGGTAGCTTTCTTCTGCTGCTTCAGAACAAACAAATGGCACAGATCTCACTCCATCCAGTTGGGAATACATTTTATTCTTTAGCAAAATGTTGTTGTAATAAAATGTTTCTGTTGCTTAAAATGTTCTCTGCTTTATTTGTAAGCCACAAATGCATCTTCCCATCTTGACTCTCACAAAAGATGAAATTTTCCAGCGTGCCTGAAGTTTGTTAGTTAATTCAATAAAACGCCAATCAGATATTCTCTGAGAATTGCATAAATAATCTTTTGGGGCCCGTGTTTTGCATGTCTGTGTAATATCCAACGTAATTTTCGAGACCGTAGTTCCTGAGGACGGAATTGGAGGAGGGAATGTTTGAAGAGGATTTGTAATATTTACTGCAATAAAGAAATTTAGGGATTACTCGAAAGATCCTGTCAGTATTTGGGTCAGAAATATAGCCCAGAGGTATTAGTATGATGGGCAAGAAGCAGCATTAGTCTGTATTAGTGATTGAGCTATCATAATAGCACAATAGTCCATCATGTGATGGCTTGTGCACTAAACATTTATTGTGGATTAGCCAGGAAAAATGCTCAGGCCGTCTTGCAAACAGACCAGGGAAGGTGACTCTTTCTCCTCTTACTGGGAACGTCCTGGAAAGGGGGATGATGGAAAGGAAGAAACTTCAGTGTAGCCGAGAAATAATGATTTCTGTCTGAATTTTTTAATTAAACAAGGAAAACGTTGCATCCTTACCAGTGGTCATCAAAATGAGAAACAGGTGAGCTGTTCCTCTTCGAAAAGGAGTATTGGAGCATGAGCAGCATGTCATAATGTAGATGTGTTTTTAGGGTTGCTGTTTTGATATCTCCTCTGAAAACAATGACTCTATGTGAAGAATTTTATTACATTCCCAAATAACAGTTTTCGTGGGTGTGATTCCCAAGAAATCTAAATCCTTTTGCCCACTCTTAAGTGTGTGAATGTTGAAATACTGCTCTTCACAAACTGAGTTTTCTCTGATGTCTCTGAGTGTGTCCTCAGCTCATAAACATGTAGTTTTTCCAAAGGAAGCTGGATATAATGGGCAAAAGTCCACTATTCTTTTTTTTTTTTTTTTGCTTTGTAAGACCAGGCTTTATATCCTTTGATCCTCCCCTCCTTTTCCATGACCTATGCTAAGGTCTTAAAATTATACATTCCAGATTACACCTCCACAATTTTCTGTCCTGGGATGATGAAAGGATTTGCGTATTATGGTAATAATACAAAGAATCCTTTCGGAGCCTAGTTAGTGTGGCTAATTTGAAACTACAACAAAAAAACCTAATTTCAAACGCAAATTACAATATTCATAAAGTGCTAAACAGGCACCTTACTAATTTCTAATCGCTCTCGTAGTCTTGAGTATCTTGCCTTGGCCTTTTTTTAGGCCTGTCTGTTGGCTCCCATTTAATTTGTCTTTAGCTGTGTGCTGTGGATTAGCATTTCATCAGGTTGGATTAAGATTGAGCTGACACTGAAGCTTTCTTTTTTATTTTTACATGTGTGTGAGTGGGGACAAACGGATGCGCGCACGTTTTGTTATCCTGCTGCTGATCCCTGGTGGGAGCTGGTGCAGAGTGTCCCTGAGCACGTGAGGAGGGAGAGAACAGAAACTGATGAAACACGTTGTAAAAAAAACATTAAAAAAAAAATAAAAATCATTCCCTGGGGAAAAATTGCATTGAGGTTGCTGGCTGGGTCAGTGCGTGAGATTTCATCGGGCTAAAATGATGTCACATGGAGCGAGGGCTTTAGTGGTTTTATTTAGCAACTAATCCCCACACACTGCTCGGCCAGTTGTCCATGTGCGCGCGCCGTCCCCAGCGGCAGAGGATAAAGCATCTGGGCTGAGCGCGGCCGCTCTCCTCTGCGGCTGCCCTGCATGGGAAGGGGCCCAGCGGCTACCGCATGCTCTGCCTCCTAAGGTTACTCGGGATTAATAATTCAGGCGGCACTCTGAAAGGCAAAACCGCCCGTCGGTGCTTTCTGAAGTCCTGGGAGGGCTCAGGCGGAGCACGGCCCGGTTTTGATGTGTGTCAGAGAAGCTCTGAGAAGGAAGGCGCCTCCTCTTCTCCGTGTCACCGGGAGCAAGTGGCCTCGTGACGATGCCCATCCCCAGCAAACACCCCAACATCGGCCGCTCGCAGAGCTGGGACGCTGCCGGCTGGTATGAAGGGAACTGGGAGAGCGAGAACGCCTTCGAGTACCAAAGGCTGCCAGGCCGGAGGAGCTCCCTGACCTACGGCGGTGAGGGCGGCTGGTACGAGCCACCGCGGCCCAACGATATCATCTTGCAGGGCGGCGCGGAGCCGAAGCAAGAGGCGTACCCGTACCAGGATGCTGCCTTCGCCCCGGGGCCACTGAGGAAAGGCTCTGTGCCCGACTTCACCTACTGCGACCGGCCGGCACCCATGGCAGGCCGGGGCTCCCTGCCGCCCCAGGATTACTACAGTGACCCGTCACTGTCAGCGAGGTCACCCAAGGACCCCCGATCCTACCGCGACCACGTGGCAGGAAGGCCAGTGGCCAGCTACGGCGCGCCTGGCAGTCGGCTGTCCTGGGACCAGACCCAGGGACGCCCGCCTACCCTGCCAGACACCACCCGCCTCTACAGGGACCCCAAGCTGGCCCTGGACGGGCAGCGGATGCGGGGCAGGGATGTGTCCCCCGCATGGTACGGCGCGGAGCCCCCCGGCCCGCGCTACGCGGCAGAGCCTCCCGCCTTTCCCAGCAGGCCGGGCTACACCGATGGAGCCGAGCGGCCCCCCGAGGCCCCAGGGGCCAGACAAGCCGCCCCCACCTGCCTGGTGGTGGACCCCACCAGCAGCACCAGCAGCAGCTACGGGCCAGGCAGGGAGAGTGCCGGCACCAAGGGTCCCTACGACAGCTACGAGGCGGCAGTGGCGACACAATCCCACCCGCCGGTGCCCCCTGCCTTCCCTGGGCCAGAGGGCAAGAGGAGCTTCGACCCCGAGTTTGTGGCACTGCTGCGCGCGGAGGGAATCTCGGAGAGCACCTTCGCCGCCCTGCTGCAGCAGGGCTTCGACTCCCCGAACCTGCTGGCCATGATGGAGGAGAACGACATCAAGTCGGTGGCACCCAACCTGGGGCAGGCCCGCGTGCTGTCCCGCATCGCCCACAACTACAAGGCAGAGATGCAGCTGCAGAGGCAGGAGCGGAGGGGCGGGACGCTGCGCCCCAGGACCCGCTCCAACAGCTTCAGCCACCGCAGTGAGCTCCCGGGGGACTACGGGGTGCCCCTGGGCTCGGGGCCCACTGTGGATGGCCCAGCCACCTCGCAGCACCCGCCCCCCCTGCAGCCGCTGTCCCCCAGAGGGGTCGAGATGCACCGTCGGCCGTCCAGCGCCCCGACCCAGCACCTGCTGGAGACCACCGCCTACCCGGCCCCCACGGGGGCTCCTCAGGCACCACACTTCCTCCCTGGCTCGGGATACAACACTGCCCTGCCTTGCAACACGCGTCCACCCTCTGCCTACTCCACTCCAGCCGGCATGGCCATGACCGCGGCCAACCCGCATGCCAGCCCCAAAACAGCGTATCCCACCACCTACACCGTGCCCATGGAGCTGATGAAGAGGGAGAGGACGGTGGTGGCGTCACCGGCACCCAGCCCACACAGCAGCCCCCAGCTCCTGCGCCGGCCAGGAGCGCCAGCGGACGGCGGCCTGACACCCACCGGACCCACCTTCCCTGCCCAGCTCTCCCCGTACCCGAAGCTCAGCAGGCGCACGGGACCCCCCGTCATCGTCTCCACTATGGCAACGCCTGAACCAAGTAATTACTGGAGGGTCTTAGTCCATGTAGTAGTTTAGAACCGCCTTGTTGCTTAATTTACCCCTCAAAAAACCAGCAGTCACGTATCTTGGGGTTTCATGCCTAGATATTTGATGCTTTCCTGCTTAGAAGAGGAGGCGAAGGGGATTGCTATGCAGGGCTGTGCTGGCTGTGCTGGCCGTGCAGAGCTAAAGATGCTGGTTCTTTTTCCGTGGTTAAATTCCAAATATTTTATTTGTTTAGCCAACTTCAGCTAAACGTGAGCGGTATCTCAGATAATGCTTCCAGGGTTAATCTTGCCGTTCCTGTTGTTTGTACAGAACAGGAGATTAGATACTGTGCTGGCTGAGCAATTAGGACTACAGGGTTTGCTGCCGATTGACTTTTTACCGCTGTTATCAGGCACAAATGTGTTCCTCCGAGGAAATGGTTGGCATTGTTTTGACTAAATTCATCAGATAGCTAATGGTGTTATTCGAGAATCGACTTACCTTTGGCCATTACCTAAGGCTTTTCTTCTTATTATTAATTTGCTGTTTTATCAGGCATACAAAATAAACCCCTTGATTTCTTTCTCGAGATGCCTGTAAGTGAAGCTATAGAGCTGTTAAAGTAATAGGGCTGTGCTTAAAACTAAAAGCCTGTCGTTAAGCACTGGAACAATAAAAATGAATGGTGGCTCCCAGACTTCCCTTCCCCTTGTAGGGTCACAACCAAACAACAACGCTCAGATGAAAAGCTGGATAATCCGAGCAGGCTCTGCTCCTCCACTTTGGAGATGTACAGTTGATGGTAACACTCAGAGCCCGACAGGAAATAACCCCCAAACCCACCCTGAGAAGTGTAAGGAAATTCAGCAAATCTGTTAATTTGCGGCTTGCCTTGTTTAAAAAAAAGAAAAAAAAAAGGTGGAAAGAAAGCCCTTGAGATGTTTTTCCTGGTAGTGACTCTGTGAGCAGGGAATTTTCTCCCTGTGCAGCTCAGCTGAACTCCCATGCAGACACAAGTCCCGAACAGTGTGCCCTACCAGCACACGCACACAAAGCTTTAATAAGAGGATACCATTTATAGGCATCGAGACGGTGCCAAACTGGTGATGCCATTCCACAGGAATCTAAATAAAGAATGGTTTTGTGAGTGGAAATGATAAAGTTGTCAAAATGCAGACACTTGGCGCACCCCTTTCCCTGCCATACCATAATTACACAGTCAGGAAGGAGATGCCGGTTCTTTCACGCTTGCGTGTCCTTTATGTAGCGGGTGTAATGTATTGATTCCTAAAATACACTTCAATATTAGGCAGCACGTTCTGTGTTGACATGGATCAGATGGGAAAGTAGTACATACAGGCAGTATTTTTAAATAAAAGTGGAAAACAAGACAGGCTGGCATAATGTGGAGAACACAAATATGTTCATTTATTTGTGATACGGCTGATTGAGAGGTCGATACCAATGCAGTGAAGGACCCCCAGAGCACAGGGACTGGGAGCACAAGAAACAGATCCCCTCTTCTCTGTGTCTTGTATATAAAATGCCAACTATTCTCTAAAAATCTCCATCTCATCCCCTCCCTTTACCAGAATTACCAGTGAGCAGCAAGACGAAGCCAGCAGTGTTTCTGTGCTGTTGAGCTCTTTCTTGCTACTCAACCCTCTCTTTTTTTTTTTTTTTTTTGCCCACGACCAGCTCATTTGCATGAGGATGACATTTGTTGCTCCAGTAATTTCATCTGATAATGGCCAGCTTGCAAAGCGGATCTGAAAACATATTCCTTAATTATGTGTTGCCAAGCAACGAGAGGGTTTGGCCATAATCACAGAAAGATTATCTTCTCATTGAAGGCCCTGAAAGGTTTAGCTGAAGTAGGACCTGTAAAATTGTCTCCTTTTTTATTTATTTCCCCTTTTTCTCCTTCAAATAGCTTGAGAGGTTTTCATCCTGTTAAACTGTATTTTAGGAGTAGAAGCCAAGGTAAGACACACGGCATGTGGAAGGATATGGATTAAAAGTGGAAGGTTTGGTGTTTTGTAGATGTTTCAGCTGTGTCGAGGAGGACTGTGCGCTCTTACCCACAAGAGGATAAGCAGAGGTTATGAATACATTAAGATGTTTTAAAGCATTGGGTGAATGGCAGAAACTTGACTAAATCCAGGGAACTCTCATTTGCCAGCAGGAAGAGAAAGGATGTGTTTTTAGGAGCCATGAGCCTTCTGGCTTCAGCTCTTGCTGTGGATACTCGAGTCACAAGGTGGAAGCAAGTTCAGTATTAAACTGTCTCTACATGGCTGCAAATCTTTTCAGTCAGTGTAGGTTAATGTCTTCTCAGTCAGCAGAGGTTTATAAAGTGCACGTTACAGTCCAACCATGTTTTGAAGATTGTTGTATGGGTAAGGCTTCAAAATAGGTAATTTTGGGGTTTATTTTAAGTCTTGTTGAAATGTGTGCTGTGGTCTTCATTCCTGTATACCTGATTTGTCATTTTGTGCTGAGCTTTTACACTCCCTGTGCATTCTGCACAGCTGCTCTTCGCTTTGGAGCTTGGGCAGAGGGTTCAAAGGAGGAAGGTGTTTAATCCTGCCTGGTATTTCTCCTGGTGGAGGCAGGATCCTGGGCAGGGATACAGGCATGCAGCGGATGCTTATGGGCCTCTTGCTTCGGCATGGTCAGACAAGGGCAATTCAGCAACAAGATTTATTGCTGCAACTGCTTTGCATTTCACAAAATAATTTTTAAGAAGTTAGATGAATTGCCCTTCCTGGGATTGCAGAGTTGTGTGAGCAGAAGGTGATGAATGAGCACCTTAAGCCCGTTGCTGAGGGGTTGGAGTGATGTCTCCGGAGATGAGCCGGCTTCCCATCCCAGGAACATCCCAGCCACGGCTCTGGCAAGGCTGCTTCACTCCATGTCACCCCAGACCTTGTCTGTGAAGCTGTCAGGAGTGGCTTCCCCAGGGAGAAAAGTCCTCAGAGCTGGCTGCTCCTGCAGCCTCACCATCCACGGCACCACCAGTAGTGAGCACACCCCGTCATCTCAGTGGTGAGCAGGAAAAAGCCCTGCAAGGTCTGAGGTATAGAGCCCTGTCAGCGGGTTGGCTGCTGCCAGAGCAGCTCCGTGGCAGCCTCGTGCTGGGGTGGGAGGGAAGGCAGGGAAATAAAGATTCCAGGTCAGCAAAGCTGGTGAGGGCAAACTGTGTCCCGTGGTCACTGATCAGATTGCTGGAGCTCCGCCTCAGAAACGTTGCATCTTCAATTTGTTATTTTGCCATTATTTTTATTACATGACTTAATTTACATTTATTTAATCCAGTGTTTTAGTGTTAAAGCAGTTGGCAGATAAGAAGTCTTGTATTTGTAGCGAGCCTGGACTTCTCCCAAAGGAGGGGCTGGTCCAGATTTCTGTTTCTTATGCTGGACTCAAGGAGCTTCAGCAAGGAATGGTGACTCATTGCAAATATATCTTGGGTGGTTTTATAAGCTCTAGTTTACACATGAAAATATGCAAACAAATCATCACAGAGGAGCAGATGCTTCCCATGGGGATGAGGAGCAGGGCTGCCCCGTCCAAGTTAAGTAGGTATCATCAGGAAGGAGGAGCAGAATTACTTGGCTGTAAGATGTAGTCAAAGCCTGACCTTTTCCTGAGCAGGGAAGGCCAGGCTGAGGGCAGCTGCCTTCCTTGGGCAAGTCGTTCTCTCCAGCGTGAAGGGGATTCATCCTCTCTGTTATCAGCTTAGAGCCCAGCTAGAAATGCCTTTCACTGTGATTAGCTCAGCTCTGCTTATACTCTTTAACACTTCAGTGTGATGCCTTTTATTGGTATTTTCCACCCTGTGACAGATGAAACCACATCAGTTGCAGGCTGAAACTCTTCACATGGGCAACCCCCAGAGAGCAAAGGGCATAGTCAGGAGCAAGAGCTTTGGTGGATGTTCCAGGATGGAGAAAAGAGCGCATCAAGGATGGTTAAAAGAACAACATTTGCCTATTCTCTTAAGCTATTAATTCTTCTTAGCTAATTAATTTAAGCTAAATTGCCATAGCTTTCTCTGGGCGGAGTTTAACAGGATATTTCATACACAATATAAATTTCCTGAGCATTTGATGATGTTGGTTTATTCTTTGCCCAGAGCAGCGGACGGTTCAGAAACCAACTTCAGGTTTCCTTTTCTGTGTTTTCTGTACAGACCACAGCGTGTAATCACAATGTGTTCATGTAAGGCAGCTCAATTAACAATCCAGACTGAAACAGCACCAAAGGAAGCTCCGTGTACTGAATAAATCTGATTTAATTTGCACATTGACCTGACAGACCATAGCATGTCCTTGGAGCCATTCCCAGATAGTGTGTGACTCCAGGTAAAGGAAGTGTGCCCTGCATTCACTGGCAAAACCATGGAGCAAGGATTGTAACTCCCATACAAAATACAGATGGAGATAAAATTGAAGTCAGCAGAACTACCCACCTTAGCAGGGCGAATGGTTAAAGAACAGAATGTGCAAGAGCGCTGTTGACTACCTTGATAAAACCCTGACTCTCTTGGCCAATATGCACAAACAATTCACTGATTGCAGAGAATACACTTTAAAAATACTTTCTTAAAGGCTGAAATACGCTTTTTATAATGGTTTTATCAAAAGCAATATAAAGTGTCAAACTCATTCCAGTTGCAATTCATTGACTTTAGTGCCATGGCAATGAAAATGAATTTGGCCTGTCAGAGGAGAATGTGTTGTCAGATGCTCAAGTGTTGTCATCTTCAATTTACACTTTTCTTTCACCCTGTGTCTCTAGTTCTCTAGCATTGTTAGGACTTTCATACATCTAGATCATTCCCTGACTATATTTGCTGACATTTTTTTTTAGCTTTCTCATAAGTAGTTTCCATAGCTACAAACTTTGTGTTCACAGAGGGGGAAAAAAAAAATTTAAAGGATTCTGATCATTATTGTATTAAACATTTTTTATATTTCTTCTCCTTGTCATTCTCATAGCGTCACACTACAGCCCAGTTTAATGAAAATGCTGCACGACCGAATTGCCTGTTATTTTTAAAGGCAAAGTACGTGCTGAGCTGAATCTTTGAAAAGCAGAAGACCAACATCATTAAGCCTCTGATTTAGGAAAATGTTGCAGACATAGGACTGGTATTAGTAAGGTTTATAGATGGCAACTGGCAGGCAAGGTTTTGACTTTTGCACCTAAATAAAACCTGATGTTAACAGCATTCCACTGGCTTGTGGTACAGAAAGCTAATTTTTAATCTCTTTTGTCTGCTGTTGGTAGTGTGTTTTTAAAGATGACATGTTCCTTCTGGGGCTGGGCTTCATGTCTGGTTTTTTTCCCAATGTTTAGTTCCATCTCTCCCGTGCCCTGGCTGAGTGCAGCCCTCAGGAGGGGTTTGGGCAGCGTGGGACCCTCTGTGCTCGAGCAGCTTTGTTTAGGGAACCGGGAGGTTTTGGAGTGCCTGGGCCTGGCCTGGCCAGTGTCCGGGGCCCTGCCTTCTGCACTCCCAATCCAATTAGCCGCTCCAGAGCAGATGGAGAGGATTAGTGCCCAGCTCTCCTTCCTCCACCCTCTCCCCCAGTGCTGAGGGTGTCGGGGCCAACAATCGGCTTAAACGTGGGTCCCCTGGCACAGCGTCACACGGCCCTTGCCCTTCCCCTTGGCAGTGGAGACCTTCCAGCTGCAGGGCTGGCACCGTTCATTCCCAGCGTGGTGATTCCAGGCATTGGGTAGTTTGGAAGCCCTTGACCTCCCCTCGTTTTCCAGGCATAAATTCCATATTTTTGTTTGCAACACGGCCACCAGATAAATGTCCCACATTTGAGCGGCCGGTGCCGGCACTGCCAGCAGTAGAGTCAGTGTGAGGGCTTGTGTTCTGTCCCTCCTGGAAGCACCCCAGCCCTTGGGGTGCACCTTGAACCCCAAACATTGGGAGGTCACAGGAGATGGTCTCTCTCCTTATATTGTAAATGAAAGCAGAGATTGGCAAGGAGGGGCTGGGAGAAGAGAGTGACAGCTGTTCCTGCACTTCCCAAAAGTGTTACAGATCCTGGGAAGAGGGTGGTTTAGGCTCTGTAATCTGAGGGGTACCCAGGATGTCCAGCAGGACATACCTGCTGGTGGAGATCCTTGGTAAACACTGGTACGAACAGCCAGGATGACATTCTCTTGCTGTATTCCTATATGCAGATATGTATACATGTGAGAACGGGGAGAAAAACTCTCAAAAATATAATCAGTGTCTCAGTCATTATCTGTTTGGATCAGTGCTTCTCCAGCCTTCATTTTTTGCCAGAAATGACTTGTTTTGGTTATCGAGCAATTTATTATTTCCTAGCTTGTTGTACTTGCTTGGCAAGCAAATCAGCAGATGAGACTTTGCCTTGACAGCAAACACAGTGATAGGAAATAATTTAGGGTGTACTTCCCATGAAAAGAGTCAGAAACAGAGGATCGAAACTGAGGTCTCACTGAAACGTTGGCATGTATTTTTCTGATGTTGAAGTGGTATCTCCAGGGGTGTTACCTCCATGCCAAGGAGCAGAGGGAGGATAGGGGCGTGGGATGCCAGAACCAGGCGATGCCCCCCTGCCTCACTCATCTTCTTAACCTTCACACGTTTCCTGACGCTTGTTCCAACACTGCAAATCCCTGAGCGGTTTCAAGCTGCCTCCCACACACTCCCTTACTGACCCTATAGATTATCAGCCTTTTCTTAGGATGGCCCATCTCTTACTGGAGTCTCTCGTTATTACCCAATAAGTGGAAAAAAACCAGGAATGGAGATGTCACATGCAGTCATTTGTCGTGTTCTCTGCCTTCCCATGAATGTTTTGTTATAAAGGTTTAAACAAATGTTGCAGAAGGACTGTAGTTCAGTCTAGTGCCTATATTTTGCTTTGTGGATGGAAGGAAACTTGATTAGTATTATGAAAGATAAAAGGGAGTATTCAGTGTGGGCAGCAGGGAGCTGGTCAGTGTCTACACCATCCTGTTGGCACACTGAAATGATCAGGAACGCTGAAATGTAGCTTTAGTTATCCCATCTGGCCAGCAATTCCTGTTGAGCTCTCCCTGTCTTTGAATTCATGTTGAGCAGACCTGCATAAGAGTGGGAGTTGTTACCTTACCAGCTGAAACGTTTGGCTTAAGAATCTTCAATTTCTGTTTCTTGTCTGCAGCGACTGTGGTTCCGTTTCATCCTCAGTAAATGGTCCAAAATCCAGAATTACTAATAAATAACACTGATGCAATGCCAAGCAACCTCTGCATTGGAAGTTTTCCCCTTAGGGCTTGTATTTATTCAGCAGGGAAGGTGTTCTCTATTTGCCATTCATTCTGAAAGCTCAGGCTCCGTGCTCTGGCCAGAGGGTGAGCCAGTGGATCATCTCCCTGGGGTGTGATAAGCAAGATCCAGAGATACATCTCATGGACCAGCAGCCTCATGCTCTGACTCATCAGCTCCTTTTCACTCCAGTTTTCTCTTTATGAAGCTTCTGTAAGAAAGGCCAAAAAAATTAGTATTTCTAATTTTTGTAGAATATTTTTCTGGATAGGTGCCTTCCAGAATAGGGCAGTGAGTGATGTTTTGCTTCCACCTGAGAAATGATAATTTTGTGATTGATTCCAAAAGAAGGATTTTACCTTCTCCCATGAAAGGAAACAGATCTACATCACTGACTTTGATTGCATTTCTTAAAATTACATCTGCAAACTCAACTGTTTCCTTAAGCAAGAGAAACCGTATGTTTCATGCATTGAATGCCTGTGCATTGTTAAAAATAATAGGATAGATTTGTCAAATGGATAATGAGTAGGTTTCTTTCTCTGTTTCCCAGTGTTTTAATGAGTACAGGAAATGTCTGCTATTTATTTGCTTTCAGGTTTTACCAAGGAGCTCTGGAGATAATTGTCAAATTTCCAAGTGTGTATCAATATTTCATGAAGCTCTGCTTTCCCTCTGTACATTGAGTTAGATCATTAGCACTGGGACTGTTATTAACAGGCATGAAAAGGAATTCCACCAAACACAAGTTTGAAAATTCTGAAACAAAATTCCAGTAGAGAACTTACAATAAGTATCAGCACTGTCGCTTGGTTTCAGATGTTACGTGTTAAATAACTTGAAGGATTTCTTCCTTGATCTGAGTTTCTGTTGATTACGGGCCTGACCTGGAGAACACCAGAACTTTGTGTGTGTGGGTTTTGTGTGTGTTTGGCCTCAAGCCCAGCACTTACCACAAATTGGGGTGTACCTTACAGTGGTAGGATATCCATCCACGTCATCCTTTGGAAAAAACCCAAATTCCACCTTTCCTACTACCAGCAGATTAAATTGTGCTGAATTATTAAAGCTCAGCTTGCTTGGAAATATAGTACCAGCCAGCCCTGATATTGACAATTTATTGTGCTGATGATTGTTCGGTTTTGAGTTATTTTTGCATGATCTTGGAGGTTCCATAGTGGTTGTGTATTAAGAATTATCATTCTGCTTTGGACATTTGCCATTTAAGAGAGTTTAAGTTGTGCACGTGGTTGAATGTTTCTCTTTTCTTAATTTCTGATACTTTTATGTGAAATCATCATATTCCTGTTCTGACTGTGCAATTTACTGCATTTTTGGTTTGCTCGGCCTAAAGCTGTGGTGTCGGGTTGGCTTCTGCTCCTATTGATGTTCTAATCCAAAAAAATAACTCTGAAAAATAAGATTATTTGTAGATATGGACCCAGCGTGCTCTGCTGTGGAGACGGTGCAACATTAACTGATAAATTATTGTGCCTTTTTGGCCATTGTAGATGGTTGGGTTGCCATCAATGCTTCACCAGGCACAACTGAGTGGAAGCAGGGAAAGAGCAAAAAGTGAGACTGGAAACTTGACTGAACTCCGCAAAGTCTGGAGCATTAGTGTGGAGAACTGAAAGTGTCCAGAGAGCTGGAGGGTTCTGCCACAAAAGCTTTGATAGAGGGCAGGGAGCAGTGGCTCTTGCCTGGAGAAGGAGGGATGGAGTCCTGAGGGAAGGGCAGAGCTTAGCAGTGGAGCAATGGGGAGAGGAGTGGTGCTGAGAAGAGCAAACCTGGGCCACTTGTGCCCATCCCTGAGCTCTCATGTGCAGGCAGCAGGAGGGCTGAGGCAGGGAGAGGGATTGGATCAGTGGGGAGGGAGAATGGCCTTTCACAGCCGAGAAGGAGGCAAGAACGTCGGCGCCGACATATGGAAAGCAGATCTCACAGAAGGATTGGGAGAAACAACATTGGCTCCTTAAAGGCTCGATGCTCAAGAGTTTCTGCGTCTTTTGAGTTTCATGTCAAATTGCAGAGCACTTTCTGACATCCAAAGAAGGTGTTCCACCACTCTCCCAGGGGGACAATGAGCTGCTTTCGCTCCAGGAAGGAAGAGGTGTCAGATGCCAGTAAGGAAGAGTCCTACTTATTTTACTCTCTTTGCGAAGCCTCTGGCATTCCTCCCAGAGCCCTCAGGCTCCAGAGCTGCAGCTGGACTCAAGAAGACAAGAGTTACAATGCAGTTCCCGCCCAGCTTTTGGTAATTTTGTAGTTTAGTTGTTGATTGCCTGCACCAGGTGCCAAGAATATGTGATTCCTCTCCACGATGCCCCCTGTAACGGAGAGAATCTGGGCACACTGTGGACAGTTTCCTGGGAAATCTCTAATTTCCTGTAGGCCCACTCTGGGAAGTTATTAGGCACACTGAGTTAATATGCCTCTTACCTATTTGTTTGTTTAATCCATTCATGAGGCACTTAGAGCACCACAAGTACATGCTACGAGATGTCAGACACCCTGGGCATCAGCCAGGCTGCACACACTGCTGAGTGCAGGCAAGGCTGGAAACTGCCCCACTGAATCAAAGGGAGCAGCTTTCCTCCAGTGCAAACACATCTGGAACAGCGGGAGGGGGGAGAAGAAGGCAGGAGGAGCGCAGGAGAAAGGGGAAAATACTGGAATCGGCAACAGTGAGCCAACTTAAATACTGCGGCGGACAGAGGGTTCCCTCAAGGTAGCCAGTTTCTAGGAAAGTATTCCATGCTTGGTAAGAACAGTGCTGGTAAGAGTCACAAAATGTTGCGTTCCAAGTTTTCTGAGCCCTCCTCCTCTCAAGTTATGTGCTTTGTTTGTGAGCCTCTAACTCCTGCCCTTAGCGGTGTTGGGAATGCTCTGACTCAAGCCCATCCAAATTCAGCAGCGTTTGTTTAGTGGGCTGGAAGCCCCTGGGGTCTGAGCAAAGATTTTCAATCAAAATTTCGCAAAATAGCAAGTTAAAAGTGCTTTAAAAAAAAAAAAAAACAACCAAACAACAACAAATCCCTCTATTCCAAGATTTCACTTCATTTTTCTCATAAACACTGTGTAACCTGTGCTTTGCTGCTTTGCATCGAGCCACATGGAGCCCCTGGGTGTCAGGGTAGGGTAATTTTGGAGATCTCCTGGAGTGATGTCCATATTCTCCTCTCCAGTTTGCAATGATTCTTTTTTATCTCCTGCATGGAACAGGATCTCAAGGGTGTCCTCTGAACTTTTATTTTTTTTGAGCCACACTCCAAAACCTCAGCCTTCCTGCTGCCATTGCTCCCTGGTCACCCCAGCTGTGCTCCTCAGCCTCCCTCATGTCAGACGCCCACGTTCCATTTCATTCTGGTGGCAGGTTTGAAGCAGAAAACCCCAAATACCCCGTGCTCAGTCAGTCAGGAAGGCTCCATCCATGGTGAGGAGCGTGCACAGCTCTGGGAGCCACGGCTTCATCTTCAATTACAGTGAGAGCGTCTCAAGGGCACCCTTGGAAACAGGGCATGACTCGTGTTTCTCCTTGGCCTGCTCTTAGGAAAAGCATCAGCATGTTGGTTTTCTGCAGCAGCCAAGGAGTGTTTCCTCCTTTCGCCTTCCCGGTCTCCCCGGCCACTGCCTCGTCCCTGTGAACACTGTTTTGGCACAGGATGCTTGAATTTCCACAGTGGGTTGCTCAGTCACCTCAGCACAACAGCTATCAGCTTCTCCCTCATCACAGATGCCACAGGATTGGCAGATTCACTGGGAAAAGCTGCAGTTTCCCTACCTGTAGTTTTCTTCCCTTTTCTGTGCAGTTACTCATCTCTCTGTCCCTGTGCTGGTTCAAAAGATGTACACACTCTGTCTCTTCTTGGAGAGTTCTTCGCAGTCTGGTCTGCTGTTTAAAAAAGCACACAGCCTGCCTGCTCAGTATTTTCCACTGCTGAAGACCACCCACCCAGCAGTGCCGCTGTGCCGACGGGGATTCTCGGGTGCGTTGACTGACGCTCTGAGAAGGTGCCAGTCATCTCCTGGACCAGGATGTGTGGGTGCAGCCCACGATGGGAGATGCTTAGCTGCAGTAGGGATGTCCAGGGGATGGAGCAACAGCTTGTCAAAACTAGACAGCGCTCCTTCATTTGACATCTTGAGGTCAAAAACTGTCAGTTCCTTATTTTTTACGATGTCTTGAATCGCCTGGAGAGTGTTTTGAGCCCTGTCAAAATGAATTAATTAAGGCCAAGTCATATTCACAAGCTTGTGCTGCTCTCATTCAGCATCCAGGACCATGCTTGGTTTGCAGCCCAATAATTACAAGTGGTTTTGGAGGATCTGGGGGGCTGATAAGGGCTGGTTTGTGGTTCCTCCGGAGCTACATGTGCTACAGTTTTTACTTGCTCTTTGCCTTGGCAGGCTGTGGCATTGTTTTCCTTCTCCTTAGGAACGCAGCCAATTTTCTAATTAAGGAAACCACAGCCATTGTGGCTGTTCATTTGAGTTCTCTGTCCGTACCAAAGTTTCCAGCTCCCCAAAAGATTTGAAGTCACTCCTTGCTGCAGCTGGAGGAGGACAGGAGCTCTGGCTCAGGGCAGGCTCTTCCTCTAACTCTGCTAAGCAGCAGGCACCGGGCAGCACATTCACTTTGTAAGAGCTTCAAATCCATCTCTGGCTATGACAAATGCTGCTGAGGTTATTTTTCTATTGGATTCTTATATATATATATAAAAAATAGCTATGAGAAATAAATATCACTTTGTGCTGGGCTTTACTGCTTACTGGGCTTTGAGCCTAAAAGGATTTAAAAGTCATCATGCACTAAGGGAAAGTCGTGGTGAGCAGGAGGAGGTGGAGGGTTGCTGCAGCCAGCTGTTGTGATTTGGGGAAAGGCTTGTCCTGAGTGATGGAAAGGAGACCAGGAGTGAGACGGAGAGGCAGCCAGGGCTGGCGCAGCTGCGCCCACCGAGATTGAGGCCAGATTAGAAACTCGGCTTGCAGGGCTTTATCATTTCCTTTATATTGTGACATTAATAAATGCAAATCTTTATCTTTTAGTCGTTATCTCCCGTTGTATCTTTTGTTAATGAGCATTGTCCTTAGTTCAGGCTGCACTGGATGGAGAGGAAGGAGACCTATTCATTATTGTGTGTGCAAGACAAGAACATGGGCCCTTCTTAGTGTGCCAGCTCCTCCTGGCAGCCTGGAGCTGGACAAGAGTCCTGGAGACAATGCCATGTTAATGCAGCACAGTTCGCTGCTTTTGGAATTTCACAGCAAAGCACAGTAACGTTCTTTGTCGTTTTGTTTCTGAAGTACATACAATTCAGAACATCTGCTCCACATCAGAGCTGTTCTTGCCAGTCAAGCCAGAGAAAACCCTCAGACCAGGCCTGGTCAGTCACCCAGGAGGAACCCTTGAACTGGAAGATGTTGAGTTTAGGTCAGATATTGGGAAGCAATTCTTCCCTGTGAGGGTGGTGAGGCCCTGGCACAGGTTGCCCAGAAAATTTGTGGCTGCCCCATCCCTGGAATTGTTCAGGACCAGGTGGGATGAGACTTGGATCAACCTGGGCTAGTGGAAGGTGTCGCTGCCCGTGGCAGAGGGTGGAACTGGATGTTCTTTGAGGTCCCTTCCAAGCCAAACCATTCTGTGATTCTGCGATTCCATGGTTCCTGCACAACTTGGCTTCACCGTGGAGAGCCACGGTGGCCTGGTGCTCAGCTGGGGTTGGACTCTCCATCCCAGTCGATCTGCTTTCCATCCTAGATAGGTCCCATATGGAAGGGAGCTCTCTCCTAGCCAAAATAAAGACACTCAGCAGTCTGCCAGCGTTGGTTAAAGCATGTAGTCTGTTACAGGCAGAAAGAAACACAGTTTGGGGTGAAGGATACAAAATACATTTGCAAGGCGTCTGAGCCTGATGCTGAGACATTCTTCCCCTCCATGTTGTTGTTGCCAATAGCTTCTCTTGTGCTCAGACCAAAAGTATTTAGGGTGGAACATTTGCTCCCTACTTTCTAGCAAGGAATGAAGAACGGATTCTTTTCGTGGCCGCAGCTGGTTTGAATGATCCCCACACTGAACCCGTTGACTCCAGTCACTCCTCACGTGAAAAGGAAGTCACAGCTGGGTTTTTGTTTGTGTACCTGACAGGGGCAGAAACAGTGGAGCAGTCTCAAGGTGATTGCTCTAATCCAGGCACGTGCCAGGAGGAGTCCCCGTGCTGGCAGCAGATGTGGTTCATCAGCTCAGTCCAAAGTCAGGAGTCTAGAGAGGGTGAGACATGTTGCTGTCATGGGTGTCTGTGCTGAATCCTCACCACCACCTCCTGCAGGGCCCCCAGAGAGCACAGCACCACGGCTGCATTTGGTACAGATCCATCACGCTCGTTCGATGAGAGCTGGGAGAGGAGTCCTGCAAGAATTGTGACCCTTGAATCACACAGGAAGCAAAACAGAGTGCCATGACACCCATCAGTGTCAGTTGGTGAGGCTTTAACAAGGCACTGAGAGGGACTGACACCTCTCAAGTTCTGTTTTTTCTGTTTTGGTAAACTTGGGAATTATTTCCAGACCCGGTGACAAATCTGTGTCTCTTCTTTTAGGGGATCTCTCTGTTGACTTTTAAGCTGAGAGTCAGTTTAGATTAGATACTGGGAAGAAATCGTTGCCTGTGAGGGTGGGGAGGCCCTGGCACAGGGTGCCCAGAGAAGCTGTGGCTGCCCCTGGATCCCTGGAAGGGTCCAAGGCCAGGCTGGAGCCGCCTGGGACAGTGGGAGGTGTCCCTGCCCATGGCAGGGGGTGGCACTGGATGGGCTTTGAGGTCCCTTCCAACCCAAACCATTCTGTGATTTTATGTTGAGAGCAACTTCTAACAAATTTCTGCAGAGGAATCACCTTCCTTTTTCCTTCAAAAGGAAGAGGGTTTCAGGGAGACAAATGGACACAGAAGTTGTCTGCTTGCAGAGTGAGGACAACATGTCAAGGCAGGTGACTCATTTGTTGAGCTGAGAACCAGGCAGAGATTTGGGAAAACTCTTGCTGGAAGTGATGCCACTAACTGGAAAAAGTTACGGGGGTAAATTCTGAAGCCACCTCTGCGTTCTTCAGGAATTCAGCTGGCCATGTGCTGTGGATTTTTATCACAATATTGGATTTTTCTTTTTCAAATTTAATTCATTATCAAAGTTATTAATTAGAGGAATAGATTAGACTGAGTACTCTACAGTTCTCTCTTGGGTATTTGTGGAATGAGCAATGAAACAGGGGCATATTTGTGTGTGAAATTGTAAAACGCTCTTTTAGCTGGGTGTCTTGATGAGAACTGTGTCTTGCTTCAGCTTGTTGCCACGTGGCCTGTACCTCTTGATTACAGAGAGAGAGGTGGTTTCACATCAGTGGCAGCTCTTGTGTGAGGGGCTTTGGGACCCCCAGAACACAACAGAATTGTTGTTCCTGCAGAAGCTTCTTTGTCAAGGTCACAGGGAGTTTCCTCAACACACTTGGTTTCATTCAGTGCATTTTGTGATCTGTATGATCTAATCAATGCTATAAACACGTACTCAGGGGGGTGATGCAGCATCCTCCTTCTTTGCCAACCGCTCTCCACTGCAAGGCAGCAAACCTTGGCAACCTCCTGAAACTCTGGTGCAAAACTCTGTTTCCCTGCCTTCTTCCCAACAGGGAAATGAAACCTGGTGAGTTCTGTTTTTCCATACCTCACTTTGTTGAGTTTGGGACACGATTTTAAAACTCAAAATAAAAAAAAAAGAAAATCAGATTAATTGAGAGTAACAATACATTGTATAACTTCAGCTCTTGGGTTGAGAGGTGATGGTGTTTATTGAACCAGTAAAATATAGAAAACAGTTTGAGGAAAGTAGCTTAGTGCAGTGATACTGTTCAGTGTGATTTACAGTTTTATAACTGTAGGGAAATGTGAAATATTTTTCACTATCTTGAGTATACATTATTAGATAAACCTGTATCCTGGGTTTACCTGCATCAGCACCGACTTCCTCCTCCGTGATAGTGAGGAGACATAAAAATGAAGGCATTTTCAGCCCATTAGAGTTAACATGGTTTCAAGAGCAGTCAGTTTCTCTACAGTCTGGATTTTATTTGTCTCAATGTGCTGAGGATGCCCGTAGGAAATGCCTCCCAGCAGCTGTGGGAGTTGCACTGGAGCAATCCTTTGCATTCCCAAGTAACACACCTTAAATATGAAGTTTATTGACCAAAACAGAGAGGATGGGTCTGGGCAGGAATTGTTTATTCCAGCACCCTGATCTCCCTCCTTCAGCTCTGGTGGCATTGCTGAGGTTGCCCCCATGACAAAGGCCATGGGGGCAAGGGCAGGGCTGCCCGGCCAGACAACTCCTAGGGCACAGCCTGGAGCTGGGACAAGCCCCTTGCCAAGGGAGGGGGTCATCCATGGTGCTCCAGGGTGGTGGGTATTGAGCTGCCAGAGCACAGGAACAGCTCCTCGTTCTTGGAATTGAAAAATGAGACTGTGCAGTGTGTTATCTGGATTAATGAAGATGAAACGTGCTGCATAAATACATCAGAAGCACAATCGTGCCGTTATCCCTTGGGCTACTCTGGCTCACAAGGAGAAAAGGTTGATTTGTATTTGTAGATGATTTCACTTGCTCTGCCAATGTTCATTTTTGTTTCAGTACAAAACCCAGGGAGTGTGTGTTTCTTTTGCTCAAAGATGGAGCAGATTAACCAGAGCTATTTAAATTGTGATCATCTAGCAAAATCTTTGCTAAAGATAAATGTTTCATCTATCTACTTGTTAGTGATACTATTTTAAACATGCATGATAAATCGGGGAAGTTATAAGCTCTGTTATCCAAGGAACTCTGCAATATTTGGACATTGGATGTGGTTTCCATAAACCAGGAGTGTGACTGGGCTGAGTGCCCTCCAGCTGGTGCAGGAGAGGTGGAGATGGAGCAGCTTCAGGGGCAGGATTTGAAAAATGATGAGTTTAACCTTGGCTACACTGGAACCCACCTAGGAAAAACCCATGTGGCTGCCCTTGCTGGGATGATCCTCCCTGTGCTGACAGTCCCAGGTGAATCGGTGCTTTTGGTGTCAAAACCTCAGGGGTGGTGTTCACTCATCGTTGGTGCACTGCCTTAAATTAAGGTGTGAAACGTGTGGCTGGGGATTATCGCTAATCCACGGAACATTTGTAGAGTCAGGCATGAGAAAAAGTGTCAGGTATGTTCTCCCCCATTCCCAGCGCACGCTGTTGATCCAGGGCCCGAGAGTCACCTGGATGGAAAGATCTGGAGGGGTTTGTTTCAACCTCCAAGGCTTTGAGAGGATGGGGAAGGTGAGGTGGGCTGGGGGCCGAAGGCTTCTGACTCAGAGCTTCCTTTCCCAGCACCCAAAGAAATCACATCTCCAACGTTATCTGAGACCTTTCTGGAAGAGTTTTGTGTTGTTCTGGCCACGTTCAGGTCCAGGGGCTGTTGTCCAGACCTGTAGCCCGCGTTTTGCAGCCAGGCAGGAATCCTAGAGGCCAGGAAAATCCTGATAAAGGGGGGAAATACAGAATGGGAAAGTTAATCATTAAACTTTTTGTTACCTTTATTCAGCCTGGAAAACTGAAGCCAGACAAGATTGGCAGGGAGAGATAATATCTTTTATTAGAGCAACTTGTGTAGTTAGTAAAAACCCACATGTGCTTCTGGGACCGTGTGCTTTTCTTCAGATCTCCACAAATTCACATTGCAAAAATAAAATTCATTTAATTTTCCAAAGGTTCAGGACATACATGAAATAACTGAATTTAAAACGAAGTTACAAAAAATTACTTTATTTGGTTTAATTTTATTTTGGACATTTTAAGGAAGATTTAATACCCCTGAATTACAAAAGACTTTTTTTTCTGGCATGAGGTTTACTCATGGAAACCTGATATCTGTCCACCAAAGGCTGTCCAGGGGAGAGGTGGAGTCACCATCCCAGGAGGGATTTAAAATCCATGTGGATGTGGCACTTGGGGACAGGGTTTAGTGGTGGCCTTGGCAGTGCTGAGGGACTGGTTGGACTTGATGGTCTTAAAGGGCTTTTCTACCCAAAGGACTCTTGGGATTCTAAGAAGGCAAAATTTCTACATTCAGCCTCAAAAGTGAATTCTTTTGTGCACCTCAGAAATCTTCATAACTGTGGTCATGCTCTTCCCAAAATACTTACGGGGCCCTTCTGCAACCTCAAGATGCTCTGAACACCCAGGATTTATTAGTGGGCAGCCAGTAGGGCTCTACAGAGGTGGGAAGTCGGGAGGGTTAAGAAGGGTGAGTTTAATGTGAGTTCTCTGCTCTGACCACCACATTTTTTTCCCCTCGGTCTAAAAAAAAATGTGATTAAATGATAATGTTCTAAGATGTGGGAGTTTGTAAATTATGAGTGTATTGTTATGAATCAATATAATTCCTCTGTTCCAGGAGATAAGATGTTATAAATAATATTTCCAGTGGGAGGGTTTGCGTGTTCACCCTGACCTCGTGAAGTCTTCAGCCTGCAATCCGGTTTGGTGTTGAGTGTTTCCTTTTTTCTGAGTGCTTTTTCTTTTTTTTTTTTTTATAGCATTCTACATCATCCAATACAGCAATTTCAAATTCCCTCAATCCAGCTTAGCCTCAGCTGTATTAATGCATGGCTCGAGGGCACAAATAGCTAAAAAGGGCTGTATTGTGTGGCATCTCTAAAATCGTTTTTCAGAGAAGTTGGATAAAGAGATTGAGGTTTCTTTGAGGGGGGTTATGGGCTGGGTTTGGTGTTTTTTTTCAGCTGAGTGAGCAGCCTTTCAGGTGGCTCAGAAAGATGTCAGGCCAAGGGATGCTGCTGGACCCCTCATCACCTCATTCCTTGAACCTTCCAGCTCCTCTGGGAAGCACAGTGTGGGATCCCTTTTCATTTTGCTGATGTATCTGGGAAGACACCTTTACAGCAATATTGAAAATAATCAACTATATTAGTTAGGGAACACGGGTTGTAGCAGGAGGGAGTTTCTCTTCAGTATTTTTCCTAGGCCATTGCACATGGAGCTCAGCCTTCTTCCTGCTCCCTCAGGACTGGGAGCTCCTGCCTGAGGTGTGAGCAGTCTTTTCCAAAAACACTGAGGTTCATGGAATCATTGACTGGTTTGGGTTGGAAGAGACATTTAAAAGGTCATCAAGTCCAACCCCTGCAAGGAACAGGGACATCTTCAGCCAGACCAGGCTGCTCAGAGCCCCACGAGGCAAACAGCCTCTCTCCATGAACAGTTCCTTGAAGGATAAGATCAATTCCTGTGTTCATCTCCCCAGTGCTGTGTGGTGCAGGCACCTCCTTTATCTCCTGTGCCAGTGCACCTTCCTGCCTGGAAAATGCTGGACAATGTGCCTGGAGGGGGGTGGTGTTGGGGACCCCACGAGCTGAGGCACGTGCCTGAGGGTTGTCCTCCACCCTGGTGGGTTTCCTGGTGACCTCAGTGAGTTCCCTGGGTGGGAGGAGAAGGACCAGGATCTGGGGAGCTCAGGGGTGGGCCTGGGCTGGAGCCAAGCTCGGGGCATGGAAGTGGTGGAGCACAGGTTTTGTTTGCTGACCGTGGCAGAGCAGGTGGAGGCTGGTGGTCGCTGCCAAGCCTGGAGTTTTGTTTGCTCTCTTTTTATGGTTCTGGGCTGCTTTAAGTGTCAACAGGAATATAAAGTGTGCCCTGTTTGGTTTTTTAAAGTGTAACCGTGATAAAATCCTACGATAGACTTGTAAAGCATTAGTTGTAAAAGTAAATCAACTTTAATAGCAAGTAGGTTGTAGTTAAGTGCTTTCAAATGTTGGTATTCAGGCTTTTCTTCTCACTTAGTTTTAATCCGGTGCTATGGGGGAGTGAGGGTGTTTATCTCGGGGAAACGAGTGGGATTTGCAGGCATTCATCACCTCCCAGGACTTTCCAGGGTTATTCCCTCACTCGGATCCTTCCATTTTGCCATCCTTTCTGCACTAGAGAGGAATTGGTCTCAGATTTAAAGAGCAGTGGGAGAGCACAGAGGAGCTTCAGGTGCAGACTGGGATGGGGAAAGAAATGGAGCAAAATGGGAAGCAAGAAACTAGGACAACAAAAGCAGGCGCCTCGTGAATCTGCAGAAGAAAATCTGGGAACATGGCAGGCCTTGAGCTTCCCCTCCGTGCTGAGATTTCCTCCATTTAATCTTCCTCGTGGAAGAGGGGTGTGGATGTGAGGGAGGAGAAAGTTATCACAGGCTCAGCGCCCTCAGCAGGAACGTTCTGGTTCGTAGTCTGAGCAGAGTCTGTTCGGTCTCCAGAAGGGATGACCTTGCAACGGGGTCGCTGAACAGACGGTTCCAGCTGGGCTTGTGAGCTTGGCAGGTGCCCAGGAGCTATTTTAATAGGTCTTAGAAGGGACGAGGCCTTGGCAAGACCTGTGGCTTTGGAGTGAGCTCACTGTTTTCCCTCTAGTAGCGAGCGAGCATCCTGCAAGCCGTGGAAGAGCCCCTGGGAACGCACACAGTGGTTCACAGGGCTCAGGGACAACCCAGGGACAGCCCATGTGCTTCTCTGTCTGCCGTGCATGTCACTCTCTGCTCCGGGCTTGAAGCTCTTGTGCCTTTCCTCACTTTGAGTGGAGATGGCCGGGTGGATTTAAAGGATTTGAAGCCAGGCCTTGCCCCAGGCTGGGGATTCAGCTGCTCCCTGGCCCATCTGCAGTGTTTGCAGGAGGAGCCGAGGTGGCTGCCAGCCCTTGGCACTCTGTGCTTGGCCCAAGGTTGCTTTGGGGAGGCTCTTAAAGCCAAGCTGGGTTCTCACTGAAGGCTCCCACATTGCCCTCATGGAAAGAGCGTGAGGTCATGTGCTGGATCCTTAGTGGGTTGTTGTCCCTTCCGGCTGTAAATGAGTGACTTGAGATGACAAGAGCCATAGGTGGACGTGGAAATGAGGATTTATCTTGCAGAGGGCTGCCCAGACTCCCACCCCAATCCTGTCTCTCCAGAGGCAGAAACTACTCCAACGCTGTCTCACCCTCCTCTGGGATCTAAACCTCCAGCAGATCTCAGGAGTGTCAGGAGCAAGGCCAAGCAGCCCTATGTATGTGCATAGTTTATTTCCTACAGGTGCCTCACAACGTGGCCTTTTCTTTGTTTTCCACTCAGAATCTCTCATTATCAATGTGCAAACGCAAGTTCCAAAGGTGCCAGTGGCACACGGACAGCTGGTGTGATTGAATCCATCTCACTTCCCAAAACTGGATACGGGTGCTTGCTTTCATGGTTTACCTTTTTTCCTAATTCAAGGGGAATTCCCAGTCTAAACCATAGGGCTGCCAGTGCTCTGTTTGTGTGATAAAGCCGAGTTTGCACCCCACAATGCTGGTGGGTTGTGGACAGCCCTCCTGCTGATCTGATGGGGCTCTCAGGCAGCAGAACTCCAGGCTGTCCCAATGCCAGGGCTGTCACTGCCAGTCAACAGGCTCATCTTAATATCTCATATTCCAAAACGACTTTACAGCCTCTGAATCCCTCAGGGCAATTTGAAGTCCGAGCAGCCTCCTGCCCAGATGGCCAATCTCAGCAGCTCTCCCCTGGCAGCAGCATCCTTCTCCCTGGGTTTATTTATTTTATCCTTTTTAAGAAAAAACAAAAAAACCTAACCAGAATCCAAACCAGTGAAAGCTGTCCATTTCCTGGCACAGCTCGTTTGGTTTTTACTGCTGTACTTTGTTTCCATTTGGATAGAAGGGAAAAGATAAATGGATAAAGAGGATAGGGAGGGACCCGAAGGATGTTGTCCCTCCTACATGATGCCGTGCGGCTGGAATGTGTGGCTCAGGGGTGAACGTCACACCCATGAAAAATAAAGGATATGTACTGCAGCTGAAGTGGCAGCATGGGAGAGAGGGCTGGATAATATCAGGAAAGCTGTCCACTGAGAACTGGGCATTTGTAATGGAGCACATTCAAGGAGAATTTGTTGGGATTTTCGCTGCCTTCCCCATATTTATTTTAATAGGAGCTGCAAAGTTCAGCCCTGGGCAGTGGGACAGTAAAAAAGAATTTAGAAACTGAGCTCCTCTGAGCAAGCAGCTTCTCTCCCAGGTGCTTCTTTTAGCTTTCTTGGTAGCATCCCTCACCACCCCATATGGCCTCTTCCATCTGCTTTGCTGTCTCTCTCCCATGCCCTGGCAGCTCCCGCTGCCTCCCTGGTTTTGCCATCCCATCCATCCCTCCCCTCCTCTGCGCTCCGGCTCTTCAGGGTCCCTGGACGGCCCCTGGGAACAGCACATCCCTTGGGCACATCCCTCCCATCACCTTGTGGGCCCACCTTAGACCTTGCTTAGCTCCTGTTGAAGTTGCTCCTTATCCCACCTGTGACCTGGGGTGGTTGGTGCAGACCCAAATTCACCAACCTGACAATCTGGAAATAACCAAAGCACCCTCAATTTGATGTGTAGCAGAGGCCATTTGTAACTCTTCTGTCACTCTCTTCCTGCATTAACACCAGCTTATGTCCTTGCAGCTGGATCCCCAGTGGTCCTGGATGAGATTTAGTTCAGCCCAGAGATTATTTCATAGAAATGTGCTCCAGGACTGCATCCCTGTGGCATCAGCAGTGTATTCCAGTGCTTTAATCAGGGTACACAAGAGGAGGTGTTCCTGGTGTGTGTGTCTACAAGAATCCAAATGAGAGTAAGAAAATACTCTGTATATATGTATCTTAACCGAGCATTTCTTCGGGAGTGCTGTGCCTGTAGTTCAGGGGGCACTGTACCTGCAGTGCAGTTAATAAGGATATTGTTTCATATGGGAATTTCCTATGAATTTTTTGAAGTACTTGCTTCAAGGAAGCCCTGGAAAGTTATCTGAAAAGGGAGCTGGCCAAAATCCAGCTCTTGTGTGCTGACAGGAGGAAGTGTGCTGGAGAGCTCAGGGCTTTGCACAGGCTCTTCCCAACAGCAGGTACGACTTTCTGCCTTCCCAGCAGGGATCCTGGGTCTTCTCTCTGCACAGCACTAAGTGCCCCCAGAGTATTTGCAATTAGAAGAAACAGTAAGTATCTGTTTGTTTGGGTTGTTTCCCTGAAGTGTGAGATAAGACTTGGGTCTTACTTCATTTTTTGCATATGCATTTCTTATGAGAAGAATTTATTGACAGGAAAAGTTAAGTGAAAGAAGGATCCTCACTGGTGAGCACACTGTGGCAGGGGAGAATGGTCCTCTGGGTCCTGCACCACCACAGTGCTTTCCCAGGAAGCCCCTGTCCCCAGAGAAACCTTGGATGGCACCTTTGCCTCTCACCTTTCTGCTCGCAGGGCCACCAGGGAGTGCAGCATACAGTGACATTGAATGTTCAAGAGAAAAATGTGCCTGAATCCCCTTGCCCTGTGCTCAGGGAATGGGTTTTAGGGAGACTGACGGGTCTTCTGACATCAGTGTAACCAGTCACTACAAACTTCAGGTAATTTGTTCTCCTTATTCCTGCCCTGTCCTCCAGTCCCAGGACTCTCCTGGATATCCAGGAACGCCTGACGGGGTCAGCAGGACCTTTGCAGGCTGCGTGTGCCCATGGGTGCTGCCTGTTTCTCCTGGGTTTTTCCCTTAGATCAGCTCTGAACGGTTCACACCCCACAGTCAGCACAGGGAAAGGATGATGCTGCTGGAACCAGCAGGACGGTAATAAAGCAGTGATGGAGAAACATCATGTATATGGAGTTCTGATGGTATTAAATGGGAGTGAGATGCAGATTTTTTTCTTATTTCTTGGCTGAGGGTTGTCTGTAGCCGTTGCTGCCCCTGGCAATGACAGTGACAACTGGAAAGAGGGAAAAACAACTGCTCCAAACAATGCTCTGGAGATGGGGCATTGCACAAGGCACCAGGTCCCGCAGCAGTGCTGCCCTACATCCTGACCGAGTGTGGGACTGGGATGGCAGTCACAGAATCAGAATATCCTGAGTTGGAACAGAGCCACAAGGATCACAGAGTCCAACTGCTGGCCCTGCACAGGGCACGCCAACAATCCCACTGTCACTCAGGGTGTTGTCCAAACCCTCCTGGAGCCTTGGGGCTGTGACCAAACCCTGAGGAGCCTGTTCAGTGCCCAACCACCCTCTGGTGGAAGATCCTTTTCCTGAGGTCCAGCCTCAACACCCCCTGGCACAGGCTCACATCATTCCTCAGATGGTGACGTGGGGCTCTTTTCCCTCCTTGGGACAAACAGGGCAGGACCAGGACCACGTCTCCAAGAAGACGTGAATCCTGCCAGTGATCCAGTGTCGTTCCTGATGCTGAGAACCAGTTGATTCTCACACATTAAGGAAGAGTTTGGCCCTCGGTTTCTGGTGCGGCTGAGATCAGCACAGCCCTGCTTTCCCCGGTGCTTTGTGTTTGTTTTTGCGGTGCTGCTGCTCAAGGCTATCAGTCTGTTTCTGGAGCCGCCTTCAACACGCTCCGCATGGAGAGGCATGGTTCGTTTTTAAGTTAAAAAAAAAAAAGCACACAAAAAAACCCCAAACAAACATAAAATGCAGCGTGGCACAGATTAAATCCATTTGAGACAACTCGGGGAAAAAAAAAAAAACCCCGCCGTATGTGCTAGTCAATAGGAGGAGGGGAGTGGAAGGGGGAAAAGCAACTGTGACATATACAAACCCTTTAGTGTGCATAGCATAAGATTTTTTGGCTGGCACTCACATGATTTTATTCAAGGGCTGGGAAAGAACTACGATTAGTTAAAAGCTTCGGCAAAGTCTGGAGGGAGTGCTCGGAAGAGTTGGGAGCCGCGCAGAGGTGACTGTAACTCCTCTCGCAATTTCAGACCATTCTTCTGGGGCTCAGGACAAAAGCCTTTTCTTTTCCCTCCGTGTTCAAAGAGACATTTGTCTTGAGATGTTGCAGCTGTGGGCCGCGGGATCGCTTGTTTGAAGATACCCCCTCGTAGACGAAAGGAGAGGCAACGCACTGAAAAGTGGTAGTATTTTATCGTGTGTGGGTTCCCCCCCTTCCTCCTCCCTCCCTCCTCCTCCACTGCCATGTGTGGTTTTTAATAAGAAGAAGAATGTGGAGGCAACATTTTCCAGGCAAGGGGAAATTTCCTGTTTCTTTTCTGTTTGTTTAATAAAGTGTGTAGTTGACTGTAAAACTGTAGCTACTTGGTTGTGAGTGGGTAATTCAGGCGAGTGTCAGGATCGCTTCTTGATGCACTTTTATATACTGCAAGGCAACATCTTTAAAGCCTATTTTATCTTTTTTCCCCCCCCTTTTTTTTTTCTCCCTCTTAATGCTGCGTGGCGTAGGCAACTGAGATTAATAAGAATTAGGCAAATGGCTTCTGCTTTTGTTTCGGTGAGATAGTACCAGCCGTCTTGCGGTCACACAAAGGCTGCCATTTAGCAGGGAGCACTCCCTAATTCTCTTGGCAGGGGTGCCATTGGGATCGGATACAAGTGGGTGGCAAAGGGGAGGAGCGGCAGGAAAGGACAAGCAGGCTTTGTGTATTAAAAATGAAACAAAAGCACTTTATGCGGGGGGCTGCGTGCAACAAGCGGCGCTGCCTGTGAGCCCGGGTGGAGTTGGGAGTTCTGTGTGCCTGCAAAACCTTGCTTTTCTTTGCTTTTTTTTTTTTAATTCCATAAACCCTTCCTTCTCTCTCCCTCTTCCTTAGCGAGCTCTCCCAGCACTGCTGGCCAGGGTCTGCAGGCAGCTGAAAACGCCTAAAGAAAATATGCATTGAACAATCCTTGCCCCAACTTCGCAAGAACGGCTTGGGGGGGGGTTGGTTCTCGGCAAAAATCAGCTTCGGGTGGTGTGGGAGCCACCAAATTCGGGAGGCTGTTGGGAGGGAGAGCTGCCTGCCCGGAGGTGACGATGCTGGAGGTTTACACAGTGTTGTACCCGTGGTTTGCAGCGCGGGGCAGAGCGTTAAAGGGTTAAAGGCTGCGATGTTCTATCAGAATTTCGGGGGGGGAGTGGCTGGCTGTTTAATTACTTTCTGATCCGCGGCATACCTCGTTGGTAATGAAGCAGTCGCATGCAGAACAAACGTGCTGTATGAGGCGGGGTGAAGGGGAGAGCTGGCTGGGCGCAGGTCGGTTCTGTCAGCCCAGACGCCTTGGTCTGGGTGTGTGTGTGCAGGAGGTGGGGACCAGGAGGGCGAGGAATGGATGCAGGCAGAGGGAAACAGTCCACGATTTAAGCTGCAAAGCTGCCAATGGTTTCTGTTAGAACGTAATTTCCATACATTATGCACTTCATCATGCATTGCTTTCCTTCAAAACTTTCCTTGTACCGAGCTGAGGTAAATTCCCTCACTGAGGCAGGAGAGCCATCCCTTGCAGGTTCCAGCCACGTTCATCCACGTCTGTGTGCAGGCGAGGCTGACGTGCCTAAGAAGCCTGTGTCATCATGCACAATTACATCCCTAATCCCCAGCAAAGACACAGATGCTGGTTAAAAAAAAAGCAAAAAAAAAAAAAAAAGCTGTGTTTCGTTTGACTTTCAAAGAAGCTTATGTAATGGCAGCATAATAAACCCCTTATTTGGGGGCTCAGATTAAATGTCAGAGTTTCAGATAACCTGTGGTTTCATCTTCCACGTGTCACCCTCACAGGAAACCACCCCCAGCCTCCGTGTGCCGGCTGCTCTTCCTGAGGCTGGTCCTGGTCCTGGTGGGTGCTGAGCTCCGAGCTGGGGGCTGGAGTGTGACCCCCAGGGCCCCCCTGGCCCTGCAGCAGTATTTACAGCTGTGGTGTGAGGCTGGCAGGTGATGCTCTGAGCCTGGGAGATCATACACGTTAGTAAGCATTTAAGTCAGTGTTATAATTCACTCGCTTGTTAACCTGAGAAAATAATCTAGCTGGGGTGTAGTGCTGCCCAGAGGGATTGTGTAAGCACCCGGAGATTTGGACATGTTTTTATTCTCGCTTATCTGCTTATCACAAGCTTCTTTCAGTTATCCCAGTCGTCTCGGCTCTCTACCCTGCCTACTGACACAGTTGCACTCCCATCTGGATGAAATGCTTGGAACATAATGTGTTCCTTCCAGTAATGGAGACCTCGGTAGGGAAGAGGGAGTGAAGGGCCTGTTCCAAAAGTGCTCGTGTGTGATGCTGAAAACCTTCAGTCAGGTCTGCTGGGTTGGTTGGTTCTTCGTTTCTTTGAGCTGATTCAGTGAGAAAGCCAGTGCGCTCACTCCATTAAACCTGCCTGTTTCCATGGAGTTATTTTTTCCCATGTAAAATCAGTGTAGCCACATGCTCTTCCATGTTCTGTAGGCAGCAGTGCAGGATCCCTGCCCTGGACGATGTTCCTGGTGCCAGCAGGTCTGTGACTCACTGCTGTGGCCCACAGTGCCCGTGTGTGCAACATCTGCATCAGCTGGGGGAGATCCTGCTCACCCAGCAGCAGTCTGGACAAAAGGGCACAAAAACCCCAAGGAAATCAGTCTGTTGCTCTTCTCATTGGTGTGTTTCCCTCATTGTCATGTTTCTGGCCCGTGGGGCTGCAGGGACACGGTTCCTGGTGTTCACCACAGTCCAGAGGCAGGAGTGGTACCAGCCCTGTGCAATGAGTGTCCCTCTCTCTGCTTCAGTGTGCTTTGAAGAGTCCTATAGACAGTAGCATTTATTCTGTAATGCTCCACTGCTGTTCCCACTGTGAAACTTTGGGTAATATATTGAAGGATAACCCTGTGTGCTGAAGAGGCCTGCAGTGTCTTGTTCTTCCCATGACTTTCCAGTAATCCTTTTTAAAATGGTTCTGAAGTGGTCAAAATGGTAAAGTGATTCCTAAAGAAAACAGACCAGGTGCCGGTGTCCGTGTGTGTGTAAGGAAATCCCAGGCCTCCTGCAGGCAGGATAAAAATGACTGTTGGCTTGGGTTTCACTCCCCGGGGACGGGTCCAGCAGCTCTGGCTGTGCGGCGTGGTTGAGACATGGCCTGTGTCAGGGTTGGCACAGTGGAGGCACATCCCTGGGAAGTCACAGGTGGCTGAAAAGGGGTTGTCCACCCCTGTCCTGGGAGCGAGCCTTGGGGTGTTGCCTCTCCAACCAGGGCAAAACCTCAGCTGTGTTCCCAGAGGGAAATCCGGACTGTGTGCTGAACTGCATCACCATCATCCCCCAGAACGTGCTGTACAGGAGTGTGGCACTAATAATGCCAAGGCCGTGGGTTAGACTCCTGGATGGGCCATCCACTGAAGAGTTGGACTGGATGACCCTTGTGGGTCTGTGGTTCTGAAGCCACACGTTGGCACCGCTGCTGCCGGGACACCTTCCCTGGCTTCTGGTGTAACACCCACCTTCTTGTGCCCGCAGGTATCCGCCCACAGATCATGAACGGCCCCATGCACCCCCGGCCCCTGGTGGCACTGCTGGATGGCAGGGACTGCACCGTGGAGATGCCCATTCTGAAGGACTTGGCGACGGTCGCGTTCTGTGACGCACAATCAACTCAGGAGATTCACGAGAAGGTACCGGGACACGTGGGGTGGGGGCATTGGGATCTGGGATTGCCCTTCCAGTTCTTCTTTAAAACACCTTCCAGGGCCTACGGGGCTCCAGGAGCTGGAAAGGGGCTTTGGACAAGGGCCTGGAGTGACAGGATAAGGGGGAATGGCTTCAAACTGCCAGAGGGCAAGAGTTAGATGGGATATTGGGAAGGAATCCTTGGCTGTGAGGGTGGGGAGGCCCTGGCACAGGGTGCCCAGAGAAGCTGTGGCTGCCCCTGGATCCCTGGAAGTGTCCAAGGCCAGGTTGGAGCCACCTGGGATAGTGGAACGTGTCCCTGCCCATGGCAGGGGGTTGGAACAAGGTGAGCTTTGGGGTCCATTCCAGCCCAAACCACTCTGTGATTGTATGATTTCTGAGCAGAAAGTGCACAAAGCTGCACTTGGAGTCAGTCAGCAGAAAACATCAACAGAAGCCACTGCAGATTAAAATCCACTGAGGCTGTTTTAGAAACCAGATGTTGTTTATGGAAAAAAAAAAATAAAGAAGTCACCTTATCTCTTTGCATCAGTTTTTTTACATCAACATTGATAACTTTTCTCATGTGTTTTTGAAGTCTGTGGTGCTGTTGCTGTGGCTTTGCTGACACCCTCCCACCTGCAGCTGTGGGTTTCCTCAGGTGCTGGGTGCACCTCCAGCAGCTCATCCCTCCCCAGCAGGGAGTGGGGGAGTCAGTGTGGATGAGTGTTTCTGCTTGGAAGCTCAACTACATGTAAATATTTCTCTTAACAGTGTTCTTTGTGCACATTTTGATAACTGAAATGAGGTTTGAAGAGATCAGAAATCACTTCCAGGGTCTGGGAGAGGGGAATACAAATAGAATCAGGGCTAGTTTGGCAGGTATTGAATGTGGGAGAAGGAGGATGGAGGATTTTGTGAGACATTGATAGATGAGCCAGGATTGGAGGGTTTGGGTATGTCTTGGGTTTCCAGAGCACTGAGATAGTTTATGGCGAGCACTGATGGTGGGCTGAGCCTCCAGTGCTGGGGACAAGGCACAGCCCTGTGTGACTGTGCAGGTCACACTGAGCTTTTCAGATCCCCTTCAGACACAGACAGGAACCTGTGTTCCCTCCCGGTGTCCCGGCAGCTCCTGACCCCCCTGTTGTGTTGCAGGTGTTGAACGAGGCCGTGGGGGCCATGATGTACCACACCATCACCCTGACCCGAGAGGATCTGGAGAAGTTCAAGGCCTTACGGGTCATTGTTCGGATAGGCAGCGGCTACGACAACATCGACATCAAAGCCGCGGGGGAGCTCGGTAGGTCTGGGCTCTGCACCTTCACTCCTTCCCATCTCCTTCCCTCTCTCCAAAACCAGCATGGCACAGCTCCCAAAGGGGGTTGTTCAGCCCCTAAAATTACAGGTTCAGTTTACATTTTTTGCACATGGAGATTGTTAGGACAAGAGAAGTTGACCATGAGGTGAACAAAATGATGCCGTGTTAAAACTGCCCCATGTGAGTCCCTCATTCTTGCACTGCCCCTGGTCCCAGCTGCCCCTTCTGCTGGTGGGTATTTGTGTGGCAGCTCTGTTTCTGGAGGAGTTCACAGGAGAGTTGGTACAGGCTTAGTAAAGTTGGAGGAAGGGTGTTCTGTTATGTTTTGTTAAGCAAAATTAACCTCCTGGTGTGCTGGGATTCCCTGGGTCATGCCTGCTCCGCTGGGAAGGCGGTGGAGGCAGGAATTGTGTGTTGGGTTGTCGCCTCCTTTGCCATCTCAGAGGTGTCTCAGGAAGTTGCAAAAGGCATTTAGTGCCTCCACGTTACATGGGCTGCCAAAATACAGAGGGTCACATTGTCAGACAGTGCTGGGGCCACCCAGTTTCCAGACTGGTTTTCCGAACTGGCTGCACAGAGCTCAAGTGTATCCCTGGTTTTAGCAGCTGAGTTTTAGAATGTGTTTTGATCATCTGATCCCAGGATTCAGCCTGTGAAGCAGCCCTGCAGTAGTGTTTGGGATCTGTTGTATTAAAGGTTATCTCTGGGGAAGTGGAGAATAACATCCATTTCACCTGAGCCGTTTTACAGGCGTAATTGCGATAAGAGAGTCTCAAATAGTCATTCCTAAAAAAGCAATTCTCAATATAGCGAATTGTTTTCTTTTTGTTCGAGAGGAGAACAGTGTCTTCCCAGCGTAATGGTTCCTTCATGTTTTTAACTCTTATTGTTATTATCCATTATAACAATGTTCTGAGGCTTTGAACATCAGGAAAGGGAAGGATATAACGAATAAAGTAATGGGATACTGCAGCATAATCCTTCTTTTTATACGTGGCAAATTGGGTGGCCAAATGATGTGGTTTCGAGTAGAAAATGTAATGACTCCCCACAAATGTAGCGTAAAGTTTAATTGGTATTGCTTTCCATAAGGTGGATTTTAAACAGCGCAGTCCGTCAATGGGCAGTGTCTGAACACGGTGCCGGCAGCTCTGCCGGGGCTGGGGGACCAGGCTGGACCCCTTAAAAGACACCCCCAGAACGAGATGCTGGGGTTGAACCACCCCCTGTGGGTGTTCAAGGGGCAGGAGAGTAAATAAAACACGAGGAGCTCGTGGGAGAGGAGCTCGGTGTCCCCCGGCCCCGTGAGGAGGGTCCCTCAGAAAGGGCTCATGGCTGGATGTGCCCCAGTCAGGAGCACTGGCAGCTCAAAACCCGAATGTAATTTCCAAACTGGTTCGTTGTGTGATTCTGTATCGTGGGCAGGAGGTCAAGGGAGGGGGTTCCTCCCCTCTGCTCTGGTGAGGCCCCTCCTGCAGAGCTGCTCTGGGGGCCAGGGACCTGTTGGAGGGAGGACAGGGGAGGCCAGAGATGATCAGGAAAGGCTGGGGAAGGTGGGATTGTCTCAGCTTTGGGGTGACTTCATTGTGGCCTTCCAGGACCTGAAATGAGCTCCAGGAAACACCGAGAGAGACAATTTACAAGGGTGGAGTGACAGGACAAGGGGGAATGGCTCCATACTGACAGAGAGCAGGGTTGGCTTAGATAGCAGGGAAATAATTTACCCTGTGAGGGTGGGGAGGCCCTGGCACAGGGTGCCCAGAGTATCTGTGGCTGCCCCATCCCTGGGAGTGTCCAAGGCCAGGTTGGACAGGGCTTGAAGTAAATAAAAAATTCCTCTCTTGGAAGAGATGGGAATGTAAAATCAGTGTCAGCATTACAAGCTCATGGTGTCCAGAGCATCCTGTCTTGTCACCTGAAGTGGAGAGGAGGCAGAGAGTGTTTTCAGGGGATGGTTGGTGAGGAGTTTTCAACCTGTGGAGTCAGTTTGTCTCCCATTTTCCATAGACCTTTCAGACAAGGTGGAAAACAGGTTTAAAGACAGAAAAGCAGCTCCTGGGAACAGGGATATGGGGATGAGAAACAGATTTGGGATTTTGAATCATTGCTCCTCACAGTGGGAGAGGATTTCCTGAATATCTTGTTCTGTCTTTATCTCCTTATTTTTCACGGTTGCTACTCAAAGGCCGCAGTAAAGCACTTAAATACACATCCATCTCCTCAGGTGTGCTCAAGTCACGTGGAATCTGGCAGGCAAGGCTGTGCTGGGGGTGTTTTGAGGCCACTGTTTGGTGGGTGTTGGTGGAAGGGGAAGCTGGTCCTGCCATGCTGAGCTGGGGCACCGTCTGCTCCAGGGCACCAGAATGTTGCCCCCTGAATAATTCAGTGGTTGAACTTACTGTGGAAAGGGAGGGACTTCTGCCACTGCAACAGAAGTCACTTTGAAAATGGATGGAAGCAAACAAGAATCAACTTTCTGTTGCTGCTGGAGTTACTCCTGAGTAACTCTGAATAACTGAGACTGCAGTGGCCCTCACTCCAGAGATACCCTGGGCTGTAGGTGATCCCTGAGCACCACCAGTCGCGGTGGTTTTTGCAGAGAGTTCAGACTGCTGCACCTGAACTGTCCCTGTCCTTGGAAAACACTGCTGCAAGTGAAGGGCTGAGGCCAGGAGCCCTGTCTCTGTGGGGTGGGCAGCCCAGGCTGAGCCCCCCGGGTGTGACGGGTGTGTTGGCTCCGCAGGAATCGCCGTCTGCAACATCCCGTCAGCCGCCGTGGAGGAGACGGCCGACTCCACCGTGTGCCACGTGCTCAACCTGTACCGCCGCAACACGTGGCTGTACCAGGCGCTGCGCGAGGGCACGCGGGTGCAGAGCGTGGAGCAGATCCGGGAGGTGGCCTCGGGAGCCGCCCGCATCCGCGGGGAGACGCTCGGCCTCATCGGCTTCGGTAGGTGTGCTGGGGGCTGCCAGGTCCATCTGCAGCCCCTCGGGGGGGCTCGGCACCGCCTCAGCATCCCGGGAGGGACACAAAGCTGAACCCCCACGGGGGGTGGGTGTGAAGGAGGGAGAACACCTCACACTGTTTTTTTGGGGGAAGGAGCCGTTTATGAGCCATGGCTGAGTCCCTGTGGGAGAGCTGGTGAAACCCGGTAGTGCCCCAAGAGGGACCTCCCCTGGCAGCACTGCTATCCTCTCCCAAAAAACCATGTCCCTGAGCCACAGCTACACCAGCCCAGCCCTTCCTGAGCCACTGCCCTGCACAGTGACAGGGCTGTGCAAAACAGCTGGTTGTAAGTTCACCAGTAGCTGTAGAGTTTCAGCATCACCCAATTAATGCCCAAAGCTTCTCTGCGTGTGTTTAAATGGGGAAGCTGAGGCAAGGTGGGTGTGTGAGGTCAGAGCAGCAGCAGATCCAGGTGAGCCCAGGTCTGTCTGGCTCTGTGCTCCCGGCTGGAATGTCCTCCCAGACCCCCGGGTGATGTCCCCTGGTCTCCAGGGGATCTCCAGGAGGTGGGTGCACACACAGGGAGGTGGTGCTGTGCACCTCTGACCAGGCACAGGCTGGGCTCCACACTGCTCCTAGATGGAAAAAGAAACAGGTAAATAATGGAGGTTTGGCACACAGGGGACANCTGGCTGAGTCCCTGGGGGAGAGCTGGTGAAACCAGGTGGTGCCCCAAGAGGGACCTCCCCTGGTAGCACTGCTGTCCTCTCCCAAAAAACCATGTCCCTGAGCCACAGCTACAGCAGCCCAGCCCTTCCTGAGCCACTGCCCTGCACAGTGACAGGGCTGTGCAAAACAGCTGGTTGTAAGTTCACCAGTAGCTGTAGAGTTTCAGCATCACCCAATTAATGCCCAAAGCTTCTCTGCGTGTGTTTAAACGGGGAAGCTGAGGCAAGGTGGGTGTGTGAGGTCAGAGCAGCAGCAGATCCAGGTGAGCCCAGGTCTGTCTGGCTCTGTGCTCCCGGCTGGAATGTCCTCCCAGACCCCCGGGTGATGTCCCCTGGTCTCCAGGGGATCTCCAGGAGGTGGGTGCACACACAGGGAGGTGGTGCTGTGCACCTCTGACCAGGCACAGGCTGAGCTCCACACTGCTCCTAGATAGAAAAAGGTAGATAATGGAGGTTTGGCACACAGGGGACACAGAGTGGGAACAGACAGGGAAGTCTCCAGGAATGCTGCAGACATCCCTCTCCAGTACAGTTGGTGGTATCACCAGGTATCATCCCAGTTGTTGCCATGCACAATTAACCAGCCCTTCACAAGGGGCTCACAGCCCCACACCAACAAGTTCCCTAAGAAAAGGCTGCTCTCTTCCCTTTCTTTTTTCGCTTTATTTGGTGGACTCAGCCCAGCAGAGGACTGATCTCCAGAGCTGCAGGCTGGGTTTTCCCCACCAGCCTTGTGTGTCTGTGGTGCTCCACGTTGGAATGGCTGAGAGCTGGCAGGGGCTTGATGGCCCCACTCCTCACATTTGATTTTCTAAAATAAATTTTACCAGAAGTGTCTCTTCATTTTCTAGAGCCAAGCACAGCCCTCTCTGTGCACGGGTTTGCCCTCCAGGGGCTGTGTGGGGAGCCCAGGAGGTCCCAGAGGACACCCAGGGCAGTGCCTGGGCCTGCTGGGGACAGGGAACTGGGGGCTCAGTGGAGTCACTGCCTCTCCCCTTGGCACGCAGGTCGCACTGCGCAGGCGGTCGCGGTCCGAGCCAAGGCGTTCGGCTTCAACGTGATCTTCTACGACCCGTACCTGCAGGACGGCATCGAGCGCTCCCTGGGCGTCCAGCGGGTCTACACCCTCCAGGACCTGCTGTACCAGAGTGACTGCGTGTCCTTGCACTGTAACCTCAACGAACACAACCACCACCTGATCAACGACTTCACGATTAAACAGGTAACAGCCCTGAGTGCCCCTCAGTGCCTGTGGGTGACCTGGGAACGGCTGGTTGCACCCAGCCCTGTCTCCCCGTGGGATTTAGGGGGGTAACGTGCTGCTCTAACATCCCTAATGTACCCTAACCCTACGCCTGTGGTGCCAAGGCAGCAGTGGGTTTTGTTTGCCCGCACAAGATGGATTTCCCATAGGAAACCCCTGTGCAGTGGGATGGGGTTGGAGCAGTCGCACAGCACGGAAGGCAGGACGCTGTCCCAGCTGGAGGGACACTGCTCCCGGCTCACTGTCCCCTCTCTCCTGGCTGGCAGATGAGGCAGGGAGCGTTCCTGGTGAACACGGCGCGCGGGGGGCTGGTGGACGAGAAGGCCTTAACTCAAGCCCTGAAGGAGGGACGGATACGAGGGGCTGCGCTCGACGTGCACGAGTCTGAACCGTTCAGGTAAAGCTCCCAAACCTGTCCCTGGACTGGTGTCACTGTCACAGCACGGATGGGTCCACAACACCCACGGTCTGTGTCACAGACCCTTGTCACACAGCCCCAGCACGGGGGAACACTCCTGCTCTTGTCACCTTGCAGCATCCATTGGTCCACTGGCACCAGGAGTTACAGGTGCTCAAAGGGGCACTGGGAGCTTAGAATGAGAAACCAGCCTGTGGGATTTAAAAAAAAAACACTCACTAGTCCATGGGGACAAATTCACTGCATTCAGTGTAGGCCATGTTTCCCGGCTGGGAAGGGCTTGGTTGTAACTGGGGGTGCAGCTCCTCCCACCACAGAAAACTTTCAGGAACAGGAAGTTTGCTCCTACACAGGGGAACTCGTGTCCACCTATTCCCATGCTGGGCTGGGTGACACACAGCCTGTCCCTGCACCCCCACAGTGCTGCAGGACCCCCCCAAACATTTATTCTCTTGGAGCACAAAGACCAACCTCCCCACGGGTTGGTTTTACATCCCCGTTGGTCCTTTTATGCTGCATTTTCAGTTTGAGCCCTGCATGGGAACTGTGCTTCCTCCCCTGTGTGTCTGTGGCCAGTTGGGGCTGGCAGGACCCTGTCAGGCTCCCTCCAGCCCAGGGGCTGCAGGAGAGTGGCCAGGAAATCATGGAATGATTTGGGCCAGAAGAGACCTTAGAGATAATCTGGTTCCAACCCCCTCCACTAGACCAGGTTGCTCCTTGGAGTGCTGCATATGGCCAGGGCAAGGCCACAAGCCTTTGCTGTTCATAACAGCTTTTGTTCTCTCTTTAAACATGGGTTAATGTTCTGTTTCTCTTCCCCTGCTCCCAGTTTTGCTCAAGGCCCCTTGAAAGACGCTCCCAATCTCATCTGTACCCCCCACACGGCCTGGTACAGCGAGCAGGCGTCGCTAGAGATGAGAGAAGCTGCTGCTACCGAGATCCGGCGCGCGATCACAGGTACCAGCACGGAGGGAGCCTGGGCTCAGTCCTGGCGGGGGAGACAGGGAAAGGGATCGAACATGGATTTACTTCCCAGTAACACTTTGTTTGTGGGGGGTTTGGAGAGAGATTTTTTTAATGAATGGGGTAAAGGCTCTTGTCTGTGCCTGGGGAGAAGTAATTGCTGCCTCTCTTACTGGTGCAGACCACAGCCACTGCATTCCAAACCCGAATCCCAAGGCACTGAAAGCACCTGTGCCCAGCTCCTGCTCTGACTGAGCTCACTCCAAGGTGATGGGCACAACACTCCAGTATTGTGGGTGGTTCCCTTGTCCTAGAAGTTGCCCTCCTTGTGAAGGTGCAAGGCACAGCTTCGTGTCTGTTTCCAGAGTAGCCTCAAGGGAACAGCTTTCCTGAACGCTGAGATTTGGGACTGAGGGTGGGAAAATGTTCTCCAACCCTGCACCTCGGGGACAACCAGAACGTCCTCCCAAAAAAAGGGATATGGGGTGGTTTTTTCTTCATATACTTTAGCATAGCGAAATTTTAAAACTTGTAGATTAGAGGGCGATAAAGCTGGGAGGTGCCTGACACAGACGTGCCTTTATTGCCAACTCCAGGGCGCATCCCAGAAAGCCTAAGGAACTGTGTGAATAAGGAATTCTTTGTCACAACGGCCCCGTGGTCAGTAATAGACCAGCAGGCGATTCATCCCGAGCTCAATGGTGCCACGTACAGGTAAAGGGGAGAACGGGAGCGGCGAATTTGGGATCCCCGCTGGACAGCGAGGGTGGAAACCCGGGTAACACCTGCTGCTGTGACCCCCCTCCCATCCCTGGGGACACCCCTCCCATCCCTGGGGACGCTGCTCAAACCAGCCACGGGTGGACAAAGCCTCCCCTCTCCAGAGCCTGATCCCAGCAGGTCCCTGTGCAGCGTCTCTGGAAGCGGCAGGACCCCCCAGACCCCTCCCCAGGGCGGGTGTGACTGGGCAGGTGCAGCAGCCGCTCTGAGCCTGGCCCAGCTCGGGGGTTAAGGAGCAGGGTAAAAGCTCCAAATATAGGGCTGTAGTCGGGTGACCTAATTTCCACCCAAATCCGAGATTAAGGGTTACTTACTGCCCCGTTTCAGGTGGCTCCAAGCACATCAGGCACAAGGACTGAGCTGGAGCATGGGCAGCCATTGCCAAAAATACTCCAGCTCAGTCGTTGCCAAAAATACAAAAAATCCCCGCGGGGCACATCAGGTCATGTCACAGGCAGAGACAGGCAGGAGTTAATCCGGGAGCAGAGCCCCAAGGCTTCAGGCAGGGAGGGCTCACTGACCAGCAGAACATCCAAACCTGCAGAAAGCATCCCCCTGGTGCCAGTCCCACCTGCTCCAAAACATGGGGGCAGTGCCACCAGAGAACAAGCCTCGGCTTCCCAGCCTCGCCTCCATCTCCACGGGATGGAGCTCCTGGGGAGCCACAGCTGCCTGGGCAGGTAAAACCTCCTGCTCTGCCTTTCCCTAAAGCAGCGGCAGCCACAGGGAGGAGCTGTGATGTGTCCACAGAGCTCCTCACTGGCCCCCATCACCTCTTACCTTTGGCAGCTCAGGACAGTGCTGCTGCTCATTCTCAAACTCCATGGCTTTTCTTGGAATGTGTCTAAGATCCCAGTCTGGAAAAGATGGACTAGATCTGACCCCAGCTTTCACTGTGCTCACCTTCCACCCAGGGAAAGCTTACAAACCAGGTGCAGGTGCTCAAGGTGTTCCCACACAGGGATGATCTGGTGTTTCAGGGAGTTCCATGGAGTTCCCTACCCAATCTTTCAAGGGAGAAAGGCTTCCCTGTGGGAGGTACAGACCGAGCCACAGCCCCAGTACTGCAGCAGAGGACACTTGCCCAGGCACAGCAGCACCAGTTACTGTCCAACTCTGTCCGTATTGATTTGAAAGGAAAACCCAACTTGGGTGTAGAAGGGAAGTGGAATCTCTTCGCGTGACAAACGTGCCTCTCTCTGTCCCCTCTGCCAGGTATCCCCCTGGGATGGTCAGTGTGGCACCGGGAGGAATTCCAGCAGCCATGGAGGGCATCATTCCCGGAGGCATCCCCGTTACTCACAACCTTCCCACAGTGGCACATCCGTCCCAAGCTCCATCGCCCAACCAGCCCACAAAACACGGGGACAACAGGGAACATCCCAACGAGCAATAGCAGATAATTTAAGAACCATTCAATAAACTTAGGACCAAGAGACATTGGAAAAGAAGTTATACATGAACTAAAAAAAAAAAAAAAAAAAGAAGAAGGATTTGATACGAAATTTGTAACGTTGATTTTGGACAGAGGCATCATTGGTGTTCCAGTGTTCCCAACAAAGCGACAGCAGCCAAGACTGGGGAGGAGCCCTGGAGAAGTCACCTCTTACTGCAGCGCTGAAAACGACGATGTGATACATTAATGAGCAACTTCTGTTAGTGTGTGTTGAGTTTCCTTCATCTGTGCATCAATCACATGAATAAAAATAGGATTTTTTCCCCCCTCAAACCCTCGGGAAGGACAGGGCTCCTGCACCGTGCTCAGAGCGCTGAATTAAGCCATCCTGACAGAGTTCACCTCGAGGAAACCATTATGTGGCTTCAGCCCTTTCCTTACTCTTGTGTCTGGTACCTCTCCCGACAGGAGGCAGCAGTCCTGGCTTAGAAATGGAAGGAAAAAAAAAATAAAATAATATTACTACTCCTTTTTTTTTTTTTTTTTTTTGCAGTCCCACAGGGCCAGTGCCGTGAAACAGAAGTTCTCCTGCCAGGTTTAAGTTCTGGCCATTCCAGCCGGGATCCGTGGGATGGGGAGGGCAGAAAGGGCTCCTGGCAACAGCCACTGCCCTCTCAGGCTTGAGGAAAAAACCCAACTGCCAGGCTCTTCTCTGCCCAATACACTGAATAAAGTAGCTGTGCACCCACCTACGCCCTGCAATGATGCAAGAAAAATAAAAGGAAAGAAAAAAAAAAAGGAAAAAAAAGGAAAAAAAAAAGAGGAAAGTATTAAGTTTCACACACTATTTGTACTCAAATATATTTTCTCAGTTTTAAATCTGCAGCTATTTTATCAAGTGGAAAAAAAAAAAAGTCTTGAGCTGGAAAGGGTTCAAGAATAATGTTGCATTTCCTTATGTCTCAGGAAACACTTTTTATGGTAACTTGTCAGACTGTCTATGAACAAAATCCACTTTTTTAGACATTGATAAAAGTCTTCTTTTCTTCACGTGCTATTTTATACAAGAACACTTCAAGATGTGTTATTAGCTGTGACTGATTTTAACAAATCCTATTAGATTTGTATCAACTAGTTACATGTTATATTCATAGTCTTTTGTGAATCATCGCCTTTTTGTTTTTAAAGATGGCCTGTTTTGAGCCTTTGTATGGGTACATTCCTGTTTCTGTGACAAAAAAAGAAAACAAAAACAAAAAAACAAACCTTGAGCTGTCCCAAACAGACACAAAAGAAACCAATGGCTATCGGTATGTTTTGTTTTAGTGTGTTACTGTTCCTGTATTTGTTTATTGTAAAGGTGGACATTTAGCGTTCAGTGCAGTTTTCAATAAAAAAAGTGATAAAATTTCTATAATTTCTGAAAGGCCAGAGCTCTCCCTGCACTCGGGGGGGGGCTGCAGGACACTGGGAGTGCCCAAAGGTACAGAAAGGTCACACTTGGTGTTTAAATTCTGGTGGGAAGGGAAGGCCCTTTGCACCTCATTTACAGGAGAAAAGTGTCCCTGTGGTTCCCCCTGAGCTGCACCTCAGACGTTCTCTGTAAGGACTCGGGAACTGAAGCACTGACAAACCCCTGGAGGATAAAGCCAAAAACGTGCTCAGGAGATGCTGGTGCCAAAAGTTCCTGTTTCCCACACACAAGGAATTACAGGGGGTGAAGAGTTTGGTCTGGAAAGGGGCTAAAAAAAAGCTGAAACCCGAAGTGTCAAAGTTACAAAACTCTGTATTTTGCGTGCTTTAAATTAAACTGAAAACTAGTTACCAGCTTCAAACAGTCCAGGAATAAAGAGGGCACCTGTGTCAGTGAGTTATCCATGAGCTCCACAACAAACCAGGAGAAAACAGGTCAGGTACAGGGCAGGTGAAATGACCAACAGCAAGAGGAGAACATTGGATTGTGAAGGGTTGGAGCTGTGGTGCTCAGCAGTTCAGCAAGCAGCTGCATCCTGGATGGTGCTGGTTCTTCCCTGTGCTCCTGGAGTTGTGCACCAGGAGTGGACAGGGACAGGGCTGAGCTCAAACTTCCCTCTCAACCACAAGTGAGGATGGAAGCGCTACAAGCTCAAGAGGAGCAGAGGTTCAGTGATCCCGAGGGTTACAAAAGGCTGGAAAATGCACAAGGATCGGCTCCATGGAAGCAGAAACCCAAGAGTATCATCGTGATTAGGATACACCAAAGTACCTGGAAGCTGCAACTCTCAAATGGGAAATTACTGGGCAGAGAGACAGGAGAGAAACAGCTGCTGCTCAGGATTTGTGCCGGTGCTTTGCCGTTGTCCCACTCAGGGAAGGGGGGTAGGGACACTCCAGGGAGAATCTCCTCCAGGGAGAACTGGCAGAGTAGCTTAAAACAAGCAGCTTGAAGGTGACAAACACTAAATTAAACTTAAAGGTGAATAAGGGAAGTTACTGAATAAAAAGGGGGGGGAAGAAAAGCAGGAATGAAACGAGGGTCTTCAAACACACAAACCCCGACCTGGTTAATGGAGGAAACACAACTTGGGAGTATTTGCCATAAGCCATGCAGCAGAACTTTGGAAGAATCCAGAATGACTAAATTTTAATATGTATTTTAAAAAAACAAAAGAAATACAGGGATTTTCCACTGAGGAATTCATAAATAAAACCAGGAGGAAAAAAAAAAAATAACCAAAACCCAACAACCAGCTGTAAAGGAGGTAGCGATGAGAAGCCAAGGTCTGTGCTAGGAAAGCGTGTGCTGCTGTGAGCAATAAGAGGAGGAAAATAACAGAGAAACCCAATTTTTTATATAGATACTTGGCTGAAGGAGCAGGACTTGCCAACAAGCTGCAAGGGAACGTCTGCAGATCCATCTCAGCGTCTGTAAACTCTGAAGTGTGTGAACTGACTGCGGCGTGAGCACAAGCAGGGGGTTGCAGCTCTTTAATCTACAGGTACAGGAGGTTTGGGTTACTTTGATTCTGGAAAAAAGACAGTTCAGCAGTTCCCAAAGGGCCTGTGAAGTGTGTGAACCTGAACATACCATTGTACAGCACATCAGAACAAAACAATGATCAAGGAAGCCAAGAGCTCCAAAGTGCCAGGACAACCGGCTGGAGTGACTGACCAGGGAAATGCCACTGGCTGGGGGGAAGTGCTGGGGATAGCACAGGAGGGCAGGAGCGCTCGGCCACTTTCACACTGGTGCTCCTCCCTTTGAGGGGAACAGCTCTGGGATCAGCTCATCCTTTTGGTCATTAACTGGTGGGCTGCACTGACAGGACCTGGCCCTCTAAAGCTGGCAGGCTCAGTCCCCAGCTGGGACACCCACGGTCACACCACGACACACAAACCCTGTCACCACCTGGGCAGGGAAATCCTCAGCCCAGCTTACCCTGCAGGCAGCTCCCCTGACACAAAAGCTTTACTGCCTCAGCTAGACAAGGTTTAAAAGGATTTCACAGCAAGGTAAGAAAAAAAGGACCCCAAACCCCCAAGTTTAGAAAGGAAACCTGAACCAAGCCCATGAAGAAGCTCTGCAGTACCATCACTCTGCCAGGTGAGTTCAGGTCACCCACATGGATGTGGCAAAGCAGCGTCCCCTCAGCTCTAATGGCCCAGAGAAGGTGAAGACATCATAACCCTCAGTGGAACCTGGGACGGGAGAATTGCTGAGTTAATACAGTACTTCATTATTTCTACACTTGTGGTGTCATCACCAAGCTTCTGTAGGAGCTGTGCACGTTTCAACACCATATAAGCAGCATTTGGAAGAACAAAAAAAAAGCAGCAAGTTCCTCAGGGTTTCCATAGCTCTGAACTACACAAAAATACGTGCTATGGGGCTTCTTTCCAAAGTCTAATCGGAACAATTTCACCTACTGCAAAAACTCTTACTCAACCACCACACCATCCAAAGTGCTTTTCAAGACCACCTGAATTGCACTGCATATTGTAGAAACTGGCATTAACCTTTAGTGTTTCAGTGAGATTTTTTTTTTTTCAGATAAACTTTATCCATTACAGGTTACATGGCTAAAGTTATCAAATATAATAAAATTTCTACTGGAGAATATACTCTGAACTTACAATCTTAGGAACTTACATGAGTTTAAAGTATGGCCACATCAATCAACATGCAAAGAAATTCCCAGGTTTACATACTGAGAAATAGAGAACAGTGCTTTTAAACAACTCGAGCATAGACTCTTCTGTTGAATCAGAACTGCCAAGTGGATTCTCACCACATTTAGTGACTGAGGAGGAACCCTTTAAAAAACGTGGGGTTTTTTTTCATTTGCAGAAATGTTTGAGTGACGAAAGAACAAATGATAAAATGATGCATTTCATTTGTATCACAGCAATGAAATTCTCAGCTGAGTTCTCAGACCTCACACAATTTCGTTTAGTGTATGCTCACTGGGATAAAATCCCTACCTTTTAGGTCACTTCTCTCAATAAATATTCTTACCTATTCTGAAAGGAATCTATTAACTAGTAGAATTAAAAAAAAAAAAGCAAAAAAACCCCAAACCCAGAAAGCTTTTTTCAGGAGACAAATCATTTCACTCAATGAAAAATTTAGCTTCTCTTCCAGTTTGTTCCGTAGAGTTTAGACTTTTATTATATGGGCACAGCAATAACTAAAATATTAGTAAAATAATGTATTTTTGCTTATGACTTGCTGTGGGTATTTTGTGCAAAAACAAAAACAAAAACCAACCCAAAAAAAACCCCACTTCTCACGATCTGACCTGGGCACTAGTGAGACTTCACAGGAAAGGGCCCTTCAGGGAAACGTGTCAAGAGTATCTAAAAGGTGATGGAGAAGACCAAGTTCTACTGCAAAAGACTCTGGGAGGGAGGAGCCATCCAGCTAACGTGTGCTTTCAGAAGTGCCCTTAGTTGAGAAAATTTCTCTGCAATAATTAAGATGCTGGTTTACGTTTCCTATTACACAACCTCTTACACAACCACATGCGGTACATTTACAGACAGATTTACAGTCAGAAAGAAAAAACGGGGTCGGTGTTTTGTGTGTTTTTTCCCGCCTTGATAATAAAATTAGCTGGTTTTTTTGTTTCTTTTCCGTGGTTTCGATACAAACTGGAGTCCAGCCCATTTTGCCCTCTGCAGGCAGCAGGGTGAGCTGCTCTCCCCTCTCCACGCTGTCAGGGAATCCTTCCCAGCACGTATCCCCCAGCCTGGGTCGTTGCACACCCCACCGCTACAGCACGACGCTCACTCGGGGTCAGCCACTGCGCCGCTCATCCCCACTTTATTCACCATCATTCGTCGTCATCATCCTCGTCTTCCTCGCCGTCCGACAGGGACGTGCAGGGCCGGATCTGCCGGTAGCGGTCCAGCCACTTCTCCACCATCTGGGTGACCAGCGGGTGGTTGCGCCGGCGGGAGCTTTTCTGCATGGCCACCAGAACCCCTCCTTCCGTCACGCAGCAGTCCAGCCACTCCCGCAGCAGCTTCTCCTGCTGCTCCTCGTTGCCGATCTGTGGGGACAGGAAACACCCATCACAGGGTCACAGGTTATTCCGAGTTGGAAGGGACCCACAGGATCACTGAGTCCAACTCCCAAGCGAACACCCACCCAGGGATCAGCCCCACAGCCCTAGAACCACGGGCACCACGCTCCATCCAGCCAAGCCTCCCACCATCCAGACCATGGCACTCTCACACCACTGGCATGGCAAGGAGGCTGCCTGTGATGTTCTGAAATGCGCACTCCTGAATCTTCAAAGCTAAACTGGTGCCCACTGCATCTTCCCCCAGCTGTTCTCCCTCTTCCCCATCCCCACTTTTCACAGGTGTATTTCCAGTTCAGCCTCTCTGTGTTTCATTTATTTGTAAGCCATTGGTTAGTTATGGTTGGCACCGTGTATAAAGCTAAGTCCTAAAAGAGCCTTCTGGCTTTACAAAGACATTTCTGAAGCACTTCCTCTGTAAAACATCACACTTGCTGACTCCAGACTTAAACCCTGCTTTTCCCCCTTTATCTACAGGATGCCCCACTTTTTGCAGCTACTGCAGGTTTTCCAGCCCTCCCTTTCCCCATGTCCACCCTGAAGTGCTGCCGTGTCTTTATCATGGTTATTAAAGAAAAAAACGAGTCTCATTAGTGCAAAATGCAGAACACGCTGTAACTCTGAACAGCAGGAATGGAGGCTACAGAGCTTGCTGAGCTCCAGCTGTGACCAAGGGCACCACAGTTCCTTCTTACCTCTTGAGCAGAAAGGAAGTGAATGTGCAATAATTTCCTCTCGCTGTCCACCAAGGGCAGGAAGGTGACAGTAACATCATCGTCAGTGTTCAGGTTAGCACCAGCCCCTCGGTTGCCATAGCCGTCGTTCTCCATGGCAACCAAGGCGGAGAAGTGGCCCCTCGTGTAGCCCAGAGCGATGGGACTTTTCCAACAAAAACTCTGTTCCCATAACAAAGGCAAATACACACCTGGGGGGAAGCGAAACAGAGGGTGACACTCGGAACTAACAGTTCAGTAGGAAGGATTTTAGTACAAACCTTTTTTGTTTGTGGCTAAACAGCAACAGAGGCAGGTCACAGGTATTGAAAACATCCTACACTGACACAGGCCACGCTTTTCAGTGCAGCTCATTATTATTAATTAGCATAAGTGAAGTATTTTTGCAACTGTACAAGTTCAGACATAAAAGCCACTACAATCCCAACCAATATCATGTTATCATACCCCTAAAATCTACAGTCTAATACTGATGAACAAAATACAAGCTTGGGAAAGCAATCTTTTATGTTTAGTAATTCTTCTTACCATTTAAAAAAATTAATCAGATTCTGCACCACAGAAATAAAATCTACAGTCAGATGTCTATTTTTACTGGAGCAAAACTTCCACCATCTGCTCACAAAAGTTATTGTTACAAAAAACCTTCCTGCAGTAACTGTTACTCAGCACCAATGTAACCCATCCCAGAGAGAATGGGACTGCTCAGACACAGTATTCAGATTAAATTAACCCACATCAATTATTCATATCTCGTCTCAATTAAAAAAAAAAACCAAACACCAACATCTCCAACAAACTCCTGATGTCACAGAATCCCAGGGAAACTGCACTTTTTCTCCCCAGCATTTTCAGCAGTAAATACAGCAATTTGCTCCAGGCGCCAAAATAACGCTGGAACTTTCAGGACAAACTCACCAGTTTGCCTCCACAGCACCTCCACACTAAAATTCAGCAGTGCCCTGGAAATTTTTCTTTCACCTTTGTTTTGCCTTACTAAAAACTCCACCCTGATCATTCCCTGAGACAAGAGGCTGTGCTGCACTTCCCTTCCCTCCTCGACATGATGTGATGAGCTCCACAAGAAAGGCATTTCAAGCATTACCAGGGAGAACATCCAGTGCTCCCAACAGCTGTAAAAGTCACTCTGATACAAAGTGAGAACAGTTGCATGAACACAAGCCATGGCAAACAGAGTGTGGGCTAACACACCTACCCTGGGAGACACTCCCATGGGATTCAGTTTCTCCCACCTGGTGTGATGTTCACTTTCCTGTTCAATTTTCAGGGCTGTGTATTCATGCCACTAAATGCAGCCAGACCAGGGGTGCACTGAGGGCTCAGTAAACAGATCTTTCCTCATCAAAGCCTTAATATTTAAAGAAGCATCAACAGTCAATTGCAGCCTGGGAAATGAGGCTGTCACTATTCACAGCAGCTGCAGCAAGGATGCCAAGCTGGAAGAAGGAATCCCTGGAGAAAAAAAATGTGGACCAGGGAGAGTATTTTGGGGGTGATGAGGTGTTATAATACCTTCCAAGGTGCTAGAAATTAAACCAGGATCTTAAGGAAGCATTAAAAATAATCCAATTCTCCCTCAGTGACTGATGTTACCCAGCACGGCAGGGACACCCCAGTGTGTTCCGAGCACAGCTCACACACAAGCCCAGAGCAGCCCTGTCCCTTTCCCAGGGGAATCCTCCTGGCTGAAATGCTCCTGGCCTTTCATCAGCACACATGAACCACAAAAATGTGGCTGGGCAGGGACAGAAGTAATTCCAGGTAATCTGACACAGGACTCCCCAGTTCACCTGCTCCCAGTGCTGTGTGTTTCCATGGGTGGATGGGTGTGGCTTGTGGCAAACAAATCACAAAGTCATTCATATTTAGCTGCCTAAATTCCTGGAAATGCATGTCTAGTAAAAGGTTGTCCCAGACACCCGGTTACCTTCTGGTTCACAGAGCAAGAGAACAATTTCAGCATATTTAGGCCATGTCACACTTGTCTGCCTCGATGCCCCATCTAGGAAATAACATTCTGCAAACCACAGAGCCTTGGAGTTCAAAGCAGCACAAACCTGAAGTGTCGGATGTCAGATCCGTGTGACACAAATTGTCACTGTGCTCTCTCCCTGCCTTTCATCATCATCTCAAATAAAAGATAACACGTAACTACAGAGAGCACCAAACACTTTGACTCTAAAAAAAAAAAGTATTTCATTTCCCTACATGGAGTTTTGTTACTGCCCCAAACAGCTTCTCATGCAGAGACTAAACAGTTACAAATTAACTGGGGATTTCTATACCTCATGGGGTTTCCTCCTTCCAAAGTTACCATAATTTTTTTTTTATTAAATCACTAATAGAGATGTTTTTGGAAGCCCTTTAATAAGCTATAAATAGAGTGGGTCATCAGCAGATAACTGAGGCCAGGAAGATGAACCATGGGCAAAACACCACCCTGTAACACAGATCTTGTCCCATGGGTTCTGTTTGCTGCTCAGCAACGTGCAGATGCTCCCAATCCCCTTTTACGTTTTTTTTTTCTTTGACTAATACAGAGTAAAGTTATGATTAACAGCTGAACCCTTTTTAAAACTGAGTTTGAAAAGCTAAAGGCTTACCTTGGAAGCGGGTATATCCTAATGTTTCTCCCCGAAAACTCTTGTAATATTTTACTCCATAAACTATAATTGGTCTTCTAAGAATATGTGCAAGTACAAAAATGTGTGTCTGCTCCAAACTCGCTCCAGGCTGGACCAAAAACAAAGACAGACATCACTTGAAACAGAATTTATCATTGTCTACTAAGAAATTTGAAAAGCTGTCTCCAAATTGAGATGGGAAATGCTTTTAAGACTGATACAGCTCGAACAGGAAAAACAAAAGAGTGGAAGACTTGTGGAAATAAGGTAAAACATTTCAGCTTGCACAAGGACTTCAGTTGGATCGAATCTGGGCAATAGCACAGAGAATTATTACTGACAGATTATTTCATCCCCCAGTTAGAAGTGAAACTCTGCCCGATGTTTAGTCCCAAAATAATTCCCTCATCTGAGGGCAGGTTAAGGCCTTCTGACGACAGCAAAAGGGCACATCCAAAACAAAGCTCAAGAAAACAGCACCAAAATCAAGTTTATGCTTTAAAAGAGGAGCTAAAAATACTCGATAGCTGGAAGCCTTTAGGAATGTAAATCTGATTTTGGAGGGGAGTTATAAACTACCAGCAGTGTAAGGTGACAGATTTGTGGGTGTGTTTGGGGAGGCAGAAGTGCTGCAGGAGCTGCAGGAGGACATTAAGCAGGCAATTGGGTATTACTTTATTCTACAGACTTCACTCTGACACCACAGGACATTTTATTTGCATTGCTTAATAGCGAGCTCAAAAATTAGAATTTTAAATGAATCTTTCCGTACTGGCAGAAGAGTTTACCCAGCAATACTTTAAGATCACTGGCTCAAGGGGAATGTTTTCCCTCACACGTGAATACCCTCATTCCTGAAGAACCCCTCGACTTGGTGAGTTTGTTTTCAGACATTCAAACACCCTTTGTACCAGCCCCCTGCCACAGGAGGTGTCTCACCTGGCTGGCAAGGGACAGAATGAATGCCCAGTCCTCCTGCCACTGCTCCTCTCGCAGGGAGAAATGTAAACCAAAGCTTTGGGAATACCACGACTCCCACTCTTTCCAGCGAGTGTAGAACCTGAAACGTCAGAGAGGGAGAAAAAACTGTAAAGGCAGAAATATTTACTCAGCCACCACCATCCTGCCAGCAATACTCAACCCTTGTAGTCCTTCGTCCCAAGCCCAAGAAGGGGGAAGAGAGTCAGTTTGAAGTTATAGTATTTCCATTTTTCTGTTTAACTACTGAACAAAAATGTGAATTTTATGTCCTAGTGTTTTATCTTTCTTATTCAATTAGAAAGAGAAATTACCTACACCTTACAAAGCAAAGGTTGGCTTTTTAATATTTGAAAACTCAGTCCAATCATGGCACTGCTGAAGAGCCACAACATTACATTAGGGACCAAGGTTTAGGGAAGAGTGCTCAGCCAACTTTTAAACAGGAAAACCCAGGCAAAAGCCACACACAAAACCAAACAATAACAAAATATCAATAACAAAAACCCCACTTTCAGTGAGAGAGAAAGCCCAGAAAATATGAGGGAAAAAGAGAAAAAAAATAGAACAAAAATGGCAAAACCCAAACTACTCCCCCCCCAGACGTCGACTGTGAAAGTGTTTTTCTGAAGAAATCTCTCCCCTGAGTCAGTCGGCCATAGACAACATTTTGAACTCATTTAAATCAAACTTTTCAGGTTGACACAAGGGGACTGAATGCATCCATTAAAAAAAAAAAAAGAATTCTGAAAGCCAACTTAGGGCATGTGCCCACTCTCCAACAAAAGCTGATGGTGGAATACAAAGGACACATCAGAACACACTTTTGTGTAAACTAAAAGTGTAGTTATTTAAAGGTGAGTGGAAAAGACTCCGCAGGCCAGAGCCTCCGGGAACTTCGCTATTGAGTTTTTCCTGAGTACAAACAAGAGTGTTTCTGGTAAATAGATTCTCCTTTGTTCAGCATCTCAAGAAACGTAACAAACCAAGGCCAAGTGAGTGACATGAATGTTCTGTGTCTGACTACAAAAATACCCATTTTAAAATGTCTCTGTGAAGGCTCTGAAGAATAATTCCACCAGATAAGAGTTTAAGCAGGGATTGAAGTTAAGAGCCTGTTCCTTCAGCAACTCATTAAAGCCAGGGAGGATTTCACTTCTTATCTGTATCTTCAGACACAGAATCTATACAGCAAATACAAGATGTACAGGATTATCAATTTACAACAGAACTCGGGTGAAAAAAAGACTTTTTTTTGTAGTGAAACACAACTTGTTCCTTAAAGTCAAAAGGCTGGTACACATGAGTCAGTTAAAAGTTATGCTTCTAATAAGGATAAAATAAACTCGAGTAAAATGCAAATTGTGTCTAGAACAAAGTTAAAAGCTTAATGAGATTTAACAGAGTGCTATTTTAGATGGAGCAGTAAGTCAACCCCAGTGAACACCGACATTTTGAGAGATTTAGTTCCAAGCTCAGTAATTTGCTGCCTGGTTTTGGATACCATGCTGGGGTTTGTTACCATAAAGAACAAAATCTGATTCCCCATAAATTTCTGTTCTGTGATACCAGGGCTATTGCTGGTGTGTGGTGGAGGTGCACAGCCCATTATAAACAACTCCAGAGCAGTGACAGGTCCTTGCAGAGACAGGCTCTTGGGAGAACAGCTGCCCAAGCAGCACTTCATTGAATCCAGCTCTGGACACTAATCTGGGGAGTTTTCTCCAAACACCATTGGGGACACCTAAAATTAACTTTTGTTGTTGACTTCCTGCACAGCACAGAGGAAGGGACAGGCTCCTTCTCCAGCATGTGCTGACAGCCCTTCTCTCGTCCATGACTGCAAAAACATAAAGGAAATGATTGCCTGTGACTGCATTATCAGTCTTTATCAGCTCTTCCCTTAGTCCACCACACACCACTGGGTGTCCAAGGGTAAGGATTTTTCCTCTCACAGAGGCAAACGACATTGGACTAAGGAAGGGATCCAGTGTAAACCAACAAAAGTCGTTTTACAGAATGATAAATTGAATTTATGGCCAAATGACAGCACTAGTTGAATATCAACATTCTGTGCTTTACAACCATTATTTTAGCAGACAGAACAGGGACAAGAAGAGCAATCCCAAACCAAGCTGTAACCAAGCAGATGGAATGAAAATACTGAAAAGTTTACAAGGAACAAAAGGCTATCTTCTGTTAAATCTCCTGCAAAGCCAGTACACAGGAATTCCAGGCGTGACAACGGTGGTTATCACATGCCTGACAGCAGAAAACACTGGACTGGTTTAAATGCCATTTGCTGCCCATCACACACCACCACCGAGCTCAGACTGTCCCAGGGCTCGCATTTAACACCTGGATTACAGCTGGAATCCCGGTGACTCCATGTCCTTAAGGAGCACAAGCACAGGACACATGGCAGGGAGTGGTGGATAAACTGTGTGGACAACAAGCTGCCCCAAAGCCCAACTGACCAGTGGGAGCAGTCGTGCAAACTGTCGTGCAGGGCCTTGCGCAGCACCGAGTCCTTGTCATAGATGCCCCACGTGGCCTGGAGCACCGAGTCGAGCAGGCAGTCCCCAGCAGTGCGGTTCCAAAGGGCGTACAACCGGCTGTCCAGGCGCGTGCCCAGCTCCAGGGACCAGTTAATGATGGGAGACTCCTCTTCCAGCTCTGCAACGCGACAGGCACGGCTTAGAGAAGGCACAGCCTCAGTAACTAACTCAGCTCTGCACTACCAAAAACTGCAGGTGAACTGCAGTGGGTACAACACAGTCCTGGGGTGAAATATTTTTCGTTGTCAAGGAAAAAAACCCCAAACAACAAACAAAGCACCACATCATGTGGTTGAGTATTGTTACGGAATAGAGAGGGTTTTTCAGTTTTCTTTAAGGAGCCTGTGGCTTCAAATTGAATTTTAAAGACTTTTAAAGCTCTACGAATATACACCAACATGATTTCTATAGACTCCATTCTCCCTCCGACTCATAAATAGGCTGGAAATGTCAAAATTAAAATAATTTTACAAGGCAAGCAGTGAGAGGATGAGAGGGAACAGCTTTCCACTGCCAGAGGGCAGGGTTAGATGGGATCTTAGGAAGGGAGGGTGGGGAGGCCCTGGCACAGGGTGCCCAGAGAAGCTGTGGCTGCCCCTGGATCCCCGGAAGTGTCCAAGGCCAGGTTGGAGCCGCCTGGGACAGTGGAAGGTGTCCCTGCCCATGGCAGGGGGTCGGAACGAGATGAGCTTTAAGGTCCCTTCCATCCCAAAGCATTCCATCCTTCTATGAATTCCAGGGAAGATTAACTTGAACGTATGAAATCTGTATTTAAACATGTTAATGGACAAAGCCACATAAATATACAAATTTACTTCACTTTCAGCAACAGAAACTTTCCCTAATGGAAAGCAAGGAGAGATTCCAGCTGTTCTCAGTGCATTTACCTTTCTGAACATCCCTGTCAAGTACTTCATCAAATAACTTTTCCTGGACTGTGGGTGGTAAGTCTTCAATATCTGGAAGAACAGAAAGCAAACACAAGAGTCACTTCATGTTACTGTAAAGAAGACACATCACCAGACGTACAGGAGAACTTCAGCAACAGCTTTCATCCCACCAGCCCTAATGTTCAAAAGCTGCAGTTGTTTCCAGAGCTCTCATTTGTGACCAAAGGATTCCCAGAGCTGCTGAAGCAGGTTTTCACCTCAGCCTCCCTGTCCTACCTTTGACGCAGAAAGAAATGTCACAGCACACGCGGGGTAAGAATGGATTTCTCCGAAGGAGAAAGGGGGGAACCACTCTGAGGCGAGAAACTAAAGGAGTATTTTTATATTCAGCCCTACTACATTTAGCACAGCTTCAACCCTAAGAATAGTTTTCCATCCATCTGAATGGCTTCCCCTCTCCAGTCTCCCCCAGGAGACAGGTAGTTTACCAAGAGACTTGTGTTTGTCTGGAACAGTCCCTTCCTTAGTAACTTGATGCACTTTGATGAAATACTTCAGAGAACACCAATGGTTTTGCAGGCAAGTTAGAAAACAAGAAATGGGAAAACTACTGAGCTATGACATGGAAAATGACAACTGTTGGAAATGCTTTACAGAATCTGCAATTATGGATTTACCTCAAAAGGAAGGTGGGAAAAATAGATAGAAAACACTGTGTAATAGGCAAGAACTCTTTTCTGTATCACCTCAAATTAATACCGTCCCATATTCTGAAACTCAACCATGTGCTACACAAAGATCTGCTCCTGGCCTGGATGTCAAAAGTGGATGAGCAGTAAAGGGTTGCCAGGCAGAGCAGTGATTAGAGAAACTTTGCTGGCTTAGCACAGTTGTGAAACTTCAAACACTGGAAGTTAAGAAAGCAAATCAAATAGTCAAACAGGAACGTCCAGCATCCCTTCAGGCACTCCAGGGGAGAAGGCCTGGGATATCTCAGTGGTATTGCATGGGCATGAAGATCTCCAAATTGCAGTGTGGTATCTGCCAGTCCCCTTCAGGTGTCCAGTACCCCTGGGCTTCTGAAAGTCCACGTTTAGGCACTGGAGCTGCTACTGAAGCACGTTGTTTTTGGGGGCTTTTTAAACTAAAACTGCCTTGCCATGGCCAGCAACCCAGTTAAAAGCTTTACACTCTAACATCCTTGCACTGGCTTTTTGGGAGGACCTGATCTCTCCCCTCAGCAGCAATGAAGTTTTGGTCTGCAGACACTTCCCAGACTCACATCATCACCTTCCTCTCACAGGTTACCCACAGAGTACAACAGACAGGTATTGGTACACGAGTGGTAAATATCACCCAGAGTTTTGGAAGAGGAGGAGGTTCCAAACAAAATTCTTATAGTGTTTTTTTTATTAAAAAAAAAGGACCAACGCATCTGCCGATCAGCACAGTTCCCATCTGCACATTTTCTTACTGCTGGTAGCATTTCTATTAAAGGAAACAGCTACTGAAGATTAAAAGTCTTGTAAAAGCTTTTTGTTAATACACCAAGTGTTCCCCTGATTGCAGAATAACTCAGAAGTATTCAAAACTGGCATTGCTACAACCAAGTGCAAACACAAAGCATAGCTCTGGGCCTCAACAGAAAGGACTGAAAGCTAAAATAGCTACGGGAAAAGTCGTATTAGGGGCCACAAATGTCTGGGCTCCAATCTGCACTTTAAATACATACAACCTTTCCTCAGAATACACCACTTCCTTTCCATTTCCTCATCTCTAAATAGGACAACAGATGCTCAGTTCACAGGAACAATGTATGGATTGAGTGGTGCACATGCAGAATAAGCACATTTAACTAAAAAATCTGAACTAAGATATTAAAACCTAATAAATAGAAGACAGACAAACCCCCACCACTATAAAGTCAGAATCTACATCCAGCAGAAGCACTTCTCAAGCAATCAGATTTTGCAAGGAGGAATGTTGTAAGTACCTGCAGGTAACGTGAAGGTCACAAGGTCGGTCAGGAAATAACAAGCGAAGTCTCCCTTGCGCTGGTGAAGGGACGCAGCGATTTCCCGGCGGATTTGTTCCGTGACCTCTGGGCACACCATGGCAGGAATGCACTTGGCTGCGTGCTGGGACACCTGGAACACAACACAGGTACTGCACTCAGGATTATCTCCACTGGACGTGAGGTTTGGAGGGATGAGCAGCAGCAGGCAGCACTGGGTTAGCAGGGGATGCAAGAGAAATATAAGCAGTGGCACCCTGAAAGATTTAGTGACTCCTCATGAAATGCCTCTCTTTTCATGGAGCTGATAACAAAGCTGGTTAAAAACATCTGTAAGTCAAATAAGTGAATTAACAGGTGACCTTGCAGAGCTCGTAATAATAGAAACCTCAAATCTTATGCATGAGCCCAGCCCACATTTAATGAAGAACTTCATCACCTCGGCACAAGTGTTTCCTACAAAGAATCTTAAAAAAGACTCTGAAGCTAAACCAGTTAAATTCTACAGATTCTAGTCACCACTGGCAGCAGAAACTCATTAAATAATACCGGGCAGGTGGCACAGGGATGACACCAAGTGCATACAAAAAAACACCCCTAAGACCCACATCTTCACTCCTTCACATCCCGGCCAAGGAAAGCACCAAACACTACCCAGCATTTTCACAAAGGGGATGTTGAGTCAGTACTCCCAGCAACTGAAACAAAACCAAACAGAAAAATCTGTAAGAGAGTGTTTCAGCAAATTAACTTGGTTTTAAACGTGTGACTCCATCCACACAGAGTTATGCAAGCAGCACAAAACTCCTGATATGAGCCGTACATAAATATAAGCTCAAGGCTTTAGCTGCATTTGTCTTGCTTCATCTGATCTTTTTAATTACTCAACACTGTGAGCATATTCCATCATCTTTATGTGCTTTGCAGGCATGCTGCTCTTCTAAGGAGCACCAGCTTTCAGAATTCCACTAAGCATCAGGGAAGGAGAAAGAATAAAAATCTGGCTATGACCAGGTCAGGAAACAAATGCCTGAGCTGAAGAAAACAGAAAAAAATAAAGTACCAGAATTATCTGCAGGCCACTTAGGAGGGCAGAGATCACTGTACAAAAATATACAAAGAAATGGAACATGCAAGAGCAAGACCACAGGGAGGAACCAAACTCTATAAAACGGGGCAAGAATGGGAAACATGCAGCAATTTTGCAAAGCAAGAAATCTTCCTTCCTCTGGAAGAGAAGCTCCCATGAAAACCAGGCAAAAGAGAGAGCAGGTAGAGTCCCTCATTAACAAACTCAGACAAACTCCGCTGCCATTGATGTCAGTGTTTTGCTTTCAGAGCATTTCCTCTCCCCCACCCAGCACAGGAAGCCTCACAATAGCTCACTTCCACTGCCAGTAAGGTCACAACCTGTGCCAAGGCTGCTCATTAATGAGCAAACCCAGCACTCTCATCACCACCACACACACACACAGACCTCGAGTAAACTCGCTTCTGTAGGAGAAATGCGAGGCACAGAGCACAGTTCGTGTGTTCCGACAGTGTCACAAGCCAAAGCTGCGTGTGGCGGAGCAGCTCCCAGCGTTCCAGGGCGCAGGGACTCACCTCGGTGAGGAGGATGGCCAGCATGTCCTGCCTCTGGAAGCGGATGGCCAGGTGCACCAGGGTGTAGCCCACGTCGAAGGCAGAGGGGCGGTTCAGCAGCCGCACCTCATCGGCCGAGAGCTGCCGGGCAATGTCCCCCCCTGACGACTTGTAGGCCTCCACAGCAGCTAAATCTCCCTCCACGACGCCTGGGGGACAGCAAACAAAACAATCCTTTTAGCTGGAGAACAAGCCCTCCTGGATCAGCCACCCCATTTAACACAGTCTACCTGTGCCTGTTCTCTTACAGGCCTGATGGGCGATGATCAGCAGCATACCAAGAAAATTGACTTTTTTTTTTTAGTTTTAAACAAATAACTACATAATATTTATGCTTAACTCATCTCCCAGACCACTTTCATTACCCAAACTAGGTGGGAGATGCAGCAGTGGTGCTGAGGATCTGTGATGAAACACGAGCAATAACATTCTCAATGGCATTTCATTTGACCAGAAATAGTGAAGGAAAATCATTCCTTCATAGCACAGAGATTAGTTTGATTATTTTATCACAGGATCACAGAATATTTCGAGCTGGAAGGGACCCACAAGGATCACCGAGTCCACCTCCCAAGTGAATGCCCACACAGGGATGGAACCCACAACCCTGGTGCCATGAACATTATGGTTTATCTGAGCTAATCTCAGGGTCATCTTCCCTTTTATTTTAAAAACAAACCACTGGATCTAAGAAATACATCTGCTAACAGGGCTTTGAAATACAGGTCTTATTTCTTCCAGATACGGTTTCAAACAGTGTCGGGAGAGGGTAGAGAGCACAAATTTTTCTCTTCAGCTCATCACCAGCTACTAATGGAACTTACAGTTACCACTCAGGGTCCTCTACTAAACCTGAATTAAAGAGAAATTAAGCACGGTGTGTGTGCTTTCTAAATAAAGATGAGAAACACACACACAAAGAATGATCCTAATGTCTTCTAGAGTCCCCGGGAATCTCTGGCTTCTGCCTGACCTCAGGATCACTCACGCTGAATGTATTCCTTAGCTGCAATTACCAGAATGCACTACCAGCAAGATGTGATGCTGTTTCAGTGCAGAACTTGCTAAACTTAGAAATTCCTTCAAATATATTCTATTTCAGATATGTGGCTCACTAGAGAACAGTGCAGTGCTGCATTAAGGAACCAGAGAAGTGCCCTTAAAGCCATCTTTAACAGGGAAGTAAATAGAACATCAGTATTGAAGGGCAGCCCAGGAACAGCAGAGTAAGAGCACAGATGACAAATGGGAAAACCCTCTCCCCTGTTTTCTGCAGCTGAACCTCCTTCCCAGCTCCTGAGGGGCAGCAGCTGGGCCATGAGGCTGGAAATCAAGACTATCCTTCACTCCACTTGCACACCAAGACTCAAAAGTTGATCAGATTGGAAGTTCCCAATTCAGGATTTTAACAAAAAGAAAAAAACCGCCAAACCACACAATACCCCCTCTCACTCTGCCCCCTCAAAAGCCCACACCCCAAATAAGCAAAAAACCCCCAAATTAAAAGAAGATTCAACACGAGAAACTGAAGTTTTCTTCAGTTTCTAACACTAACTGCTGGGCTGTTGGTTAATCCAGGATTTAGAAAAGCATTCTTAGCTCAGCCAAAAAAGCCTATCCCTTTGAATGCTGAGATTATAAAGCTTTCAGAAGAAACGCAGGGGGGAAAATGGATTATCAGTGCAAGACATTTCTCTATGAAGTTATCAGCTGTGCTCAGCAAGCTCCAAGAGATAGAAGTCAGATTATTCATTCAACATAAAGCACAGAAGTTCCAGAATAACAGTTCAACTTCCAATTTCAGCTCCTCACCAAGGACTCCAAAGTCTGAACAGGCCAGAGCAGAAAGAAAACAACACAGGGCAATGTTTTCTCAGTTACTGCCTCATTCTGTAAGTGCCCCCCAGACGAGTTATGTCTGTCCTATTTAAACTCTTGTTCTCCAAGAATCAGAAGTGCCAAGTGGAACTTTATTTCCATGCAATCGCATTTTTTCCACCGATAAAGCAATTCCACGGCTGTTGCAATACATCATTCCAGCCAAATGCTGCAAACTGACTTTCTGTGTGTGTAGAGATATGTTTGTGTGCATAGGTAACAAAGTGACCTGCCCTCTTAAAACAAGTTACAAGTGCCATGTGCTCTCCACAGCACTCCCAGTTCCTGAGTTCATTCCCATGTCTTGCAACACTTGACATTCCTAAAAGACCCAGAATTAATCACTAAAAGTGTTGTAAACTGCCAGTTTAAAAGTGTATTTTTAAACTTGGCTGATGACGTTTAAGCTGAAGATCAATTAATCCCAACCAAGCAAACTGTGCGTGGTTTGTAGGCCTGATTTAAAAGACTGAGATTATAAATGCATGGAAGTGATGTCTGGTACTTCCCTGCCCTGAAACACTGACCCAAATATCCAGAGCATCACTGCTGCAAGGCCAGTGTTCTGTGGGCACTGCAAACCCCTTTGGCCCCTCTGAGCCACACCAAGAAAAGTCAACACCTCTCTTTCTACCGAGTATTTCTTCCCTTTTAGCTGCCTCAAAAGAACAGGGAAAATTCCTGGCAGCTCATCAGGTGCCAGTCCACACAATCCAAGGCTGCAGTGCACATAAAATACACTAATAACATGCATATTGTCAGAAATCTGAACCAGAAAACAAATCTTGCCCCAAAAATACAGAGTAAACTTGAATACATGAAATACTCCTGCCTGCAGTTCCTAAATTCAATACCACCACTCCCACATGAGACCTGAATATGCATTTACTGACAATAGGAGGCACATCCTTACAAAGGCTTTGATTTCTGTGCAGTGAGTGAGAGCCTCCAATTCATTAACTCCATTTAAATAGAGCTGAACAAAACACTATTTACAAGAAATATCACAGAAATATTTACTGATGCTATAATTCACTGCATTTCCCAACACACAAGTGGCTGATTACTTACCCAAGCAGCCCCTGATCCAGTGCCGTGCCAGTTGGATTGTTCCCCACTGACACCCACTGCATTCCCCAGACTGTTAAAATGTCAAAGAGGAAAAGTAGCATTTGCCTCAGGATTGCTCCCAGAGCACCCGGGAGCCTCCAGCAGCTCGGCCCCTGACCAGCTACAAATGCAAAACACACCCCGATCCACAGCAGGCACAGCTTCCCTTCCAAGTGGGCTCCGGAAACAGCCCTTTAGTGTTGGATCTGAAGATGCACCACACCGAGTGCCCCTCACAAAAATTTCTGCTTGGCTTAATGAAAAAACTATGACCAGGGAACGAGATCCTAAGGGAGAGGACACGCTGCCAAGTGCTGCACCCAAGTCATGAGGAAATGCAACTGCAACTCAGAATTCTGTATTTAGTTTTGCCATCCAGGCATTTCCCCTCATTGGAAGGTTTTCAATTCTAGTAAAGCCCTGCTGCTTACAAACAGCACAGAGCAGGGAACTGCCATCTCAGTACGTATTAGAAGATGACAGAGATTAAGTGGGCTATTTCAAAAGACTAAATTAAAAAAGTATTAATCACCCAGTAACAACTATATGTGCCATCCTGATCCTACAACTGTTATAACTACCCTCTTTAATACACAGGTATCAGTATTACCTTTACTCATATTTAATAAAGACCAGAATTAGTTGCTAAACCCAAACTATTTCATCTTGAGGTGCTGTTAAGTTTATTCTTTAGAACACGTAAATATTTATAGGGTCAGTGCAGTTAAATAAACTTGAAAAATATGCAGCTTACAAGCATTTCTAGAAGGCCAGGTCCTGTTTGCCCTAACTGCAGAGCCCCAGTGACTTCAGAACAGCCAGACATAAAAACTTCCAAGGAAAATACTCCAGCAGCAGCCTTCATTTACTTCCCTATCTCCCTGATAGTTCTGGAGCACTGGCTGCCACAACCTGCAGCTGAGGGAGGCAAATCCTTTCACGCAGAGTGATGCAGTTCTGCCTGTGTCAAGAACAACCTGGAGATTCGGGATTTGTCTGACTGGAGGAGGCAGCAATGCCACGGTAACAAATGTGATCTCACGTTTGAGTAGACTGCAAAAGGAAAGACTTCAGGAGGTCACTGTGCCTCTGTGTGGGACAATTCCTTCAGCTGCTTGGGAGTGGAAGGCAAGTTTCTCAAACAACTGAATTACACATTTTTAGAAGTCAGAAATCAAGCCAGACCAGAGCAGAAACAGAGCCCTGAGTGCAAGTGACCTGGACCATATAAAAGCTCTGATATCCACTTTAGTACAGTGGTAAGTGTCCCCACCTGGCATGGGGGAGACCCGGGTTCGATTCCTGCCAGGGAGACAGTGTTAAGAGTTGGACTCGATGATCCTTGTGGGTCCCTTCCAACTCAGAATATTCTGTGATTCTGTGATCTATTTACTCACCTACAGACTGATCCTAAGACTGGTTCAGGTGCCAGCAAGGGAGAGGTTGATCAACTGACCCACTAAAACCTCGCTGTGACACCTGTTCAGAATGTCAGTGCTGAGGAGCTGAGCTCTGACCACACACTCCGTGGAATTCTCTGGAGCTGAGTCAGCCCTCAGCCTCCTCCTCTCCACCAGGGGCAAATCAGGGGGGCGTAATGAAAGTTTTATTGACAGTAAGTGACAATTTCAGCCTGAGTAGAATTTCTCCTCTCAGAGGAGGAACTGCTTTGCAAGAAAATGTGACAAATTCACACAAAAGAAGGGGGGTTGTCTGAAAAACCTTTACGGGCCTCTAACCACACCCTTCTGTTCCTTCTCTTTTTGCATTTCTAGGGCCTCCCTTGTCAGTACCAGCACACAGTCAACAGCAGATCACTCTCCAGGTAGTGACAGAACCTTTTGTATATTATTTTCTTTTTCATTTTTCGAGCTCAGCAGCTTGTGTCAGCTTTAAAAAAAAAAGGTAAATATGTACATCCAAGAGAACATTAAACCTGAAGCCATCCAGTGCATGACAGGATGATTACTCCCTATCCTTTTTTCCATGCCAAAAGCTTTTACCTTTATATACAATCCATGCAGTATGTTTTAAATGTATCGTTACAAGACAAAGCAGTACATATGTAAGAATAATGGTTTAAAGATGCCCTTATCCCCTCTCCAATCTGTCAGAGGTATCTACACCCCTTGTTGCTCGCAGGGTTTCACCCTGAAGTGAGGCTGGAGAGTGGAAAATCATTAATTAAACTTAACCATAAGTGCTTCTAAGACAATGTTAAACAACTGGTTTTAACTTTATCATTTAGCCAGTTATGTTTAGCACAAAACACCACAGGGTAAAATACCACAGGGTGCTTTAAAAAAGCAGTTGAGAGACCAAAATAAAGTGTGGTTCAAGAGTTTAGACTTTCCACCGAGTTAAGGCATGTAGAGTTTTGCTTAATCTGACAGACACATGCACACAAAAATGTAAAGCACACATGACAAAAGAGGTGTACAAGGCACAGATGACAATACTCAAGATTTATCACCCAGGTGAACATTGCAAGGTTACATCACTGCTACTTGGCACAGAGGACAAGACATGCTTCCCAGAGCCACCCAGGAACAGGGCAAGGATGCCAGGCTGTACAGCTCCCACCAGGGACTTCCCCTCCGAAACACCCCAAGAGGCCCCGTCTGCCAGAGCCGGCCGGGGCCATCAGGCAGGGCTCACCTGGCAGTGAGGAATTCAGGCCACACTTCCCCAGACAGCTCAAGCCCAGCCTGACCCCAGCAAGGAGAGGTAGGGGACATTCCCTGCCTCCAGCAGCCTGTTCCCACCCCTCCACTTCCTGCTCCCTCATCACAGCAGGAACAGCCCCATGAAGGTTTGGCTGTACCAGGGAGGTGAGGAGGGAGTCAGTCTGGGCTTACTGAACCAGCAAAACCAACCAACAGCACCTGCCACAGCCCCCACAAAAACATCCCCTGATCAAGCTTCCCTCTCAAACATCCCATCAGAGCAGAAATGGGCATTTAGGGCTACTGTGGGTGGCAGTGCCAGCTGAAAGAACCGTGGCTGTGTCCATCCCTTCAGGGTGCCTTAATTACCACTCAGTGAAGAGCCACAAGTTCTGCAGAACCCTCAGGGAAGGAGGTGCCTCCACCTCTCCTGGGACACTGCCCAGCCAACTCCACACCAGTGTCTGCACAGGGCAACTCTCCTGTCCCACAGGAGTTCTGCAGGCGTGGGTGACACATCTGGCACTATTTCAGGAAACTGATGGGGATAAAAGAAACCCCCTGAGAGAGATAAAGTAGTTGACAAAGGAAAAAACTAAGCAGACATATGCAGGAATACCAGGAATGAACTAACAGTCCTTTTAAGGATGTACTGCAAAACAAGATTCATTACAGATTGCTCTAAATATTTTGGATTTGTTTAAGAAACACACTCTTAGTTGCCTCTTTCATAGAGCTGAGAACAGTGTGTGCACAGTTGATGTGAGAGGCACCATCCCCGCAGGGAAGCCTGACAGCATCCCCACCTCACCGAGCTGACCCAAGAGCTGAGCTCACCCCTGCTGTGGCAGGTAAAGGGCAGCAGTGGAGGGAAAAGGCAAAGGAGAAGACTTTTTTTACTTCTGGGCTACAGTTCAAGCACAGAGGCTGAACCCAACCCAAGAATGCCCAGCAGTGCCCTGCAGCAAACCCAGCCTGACAGCACCAGTCAAACCCAGCCCTGCAGTGCCAGGAGAGGCGAGGCTCCAGCGAGTTCTGAAGTGTGAGCCCCAGGTGAGCTCTGCTAGAGAGGTTTTACAGTCACAGTCATCCACCTCTACGCCTTCAATCCACAGCTTCACCAGGCCCACAGCAGGACCTGGTTCTTCCACACCACATCCCCTAAGTTCCACAGGCCACCTGGACTCCCTGACAGTGCCACAGACACCATCAGTTACAGGAAAGACAGCAGAGCTTTATTGTAAATGTAGATTAGTTCCCCCCTTCCCCAAGAAATAAGTCACCTTGGACTTCCCACTAAGCTTGTTCTAGGCCACTGTGTTATAAAATATTGGTGTCCTTGCAGAAGCCATTTGTAATTCCTTACTGTAATTCATTGGCAGCTAAGCCAGGTTATCCAGCAGCCTCACTCACTACCTGTTCTGCTTGGATTTTAACAAACTTTAATAATATCAATCACTTTAAAATCTCATCCTTTTGAGAAAAGAATCACTCAACAGACACACCTACTGCTCCAAAAACAAGTCAATAAAAAAATACCGCTGGAGCACATTTACTGGCAGAGCTTGAATGGGGGAATGCCACTAATCCTCCTGATTTGGAAGGGAAACCCTCCGCCCAGGAAACTATCGACGCTGAAATGCAAGAGCAGCACATCACATTTTGTACTGGATCACACCAGCCTCGATTTACAAGGAACAGAAGCCTTGATGGTGTGTTTATTTACTGGGGCAGGTAAAGCATTAATGGATGTCTTCAACAGAACAGAAAAAATACAAACACACACAGAGGTACCTTCTTAAACCTACAGACAACACACAACTACCCTCATGTTTCAGCTAGAAAGAACAGAAAGAAAAGAGCAGTCTGATACATGTTTATAATGAAACTTGACATCGAATTCAGCATCTAGTAAAAAGAACTTGTGCTAGAGTCCAGATGTGATGAGGGAGTTCAAGCCAACAGCTGTCCTCGAGTATCAGACATGTTCCTGGGTACATTCTGACAGATAGCATCTTCAAGAGAAAAGAAAATAACCGTTCTGCCAAGAATTCCTCCTACTCCTGCTCCTCTCATCGTTATTTTTAACTTCAAGATTAACTTCAAAAGTTAAAGTTAACTTTTTAACATCTCTCCTACAGAATGACGGATCCACAGCAAATGGACCCCCTGAATCCTAACAAGGCACCACTTGGAGTTGGGTAACAAATCAACTCTTGGTCACCAGTGCTCACAAACCTACTTGACATTTAACACAAACTCGCCCAGTTTTATACTAATTTTGCCTGGCTAAAGACTGACAAGTGTTCAGCTCCAGCTGGTCAATGAACAAAACTCACTAAACCACAATAACTCAGCCGATTTCAATGGTAAGAACAGAGATTTCAGGCAAAATTGTCCAGCTGACAAATTGTTCTGAGGCTGTCACACCACGACAACCAGCACAAATGTGACTTACTGCTTTAAAAACTGCTGGTTGAACTGGTGCGCCTTTCCAATATACTCTACAAAACAACCAGACACAGCCACAAAAGCATCGGTGCAGCTTCCATCAATATTCCTGAGGCCATTCCTATTACAAGGAGTATTTGGAAAAATAATGACATCCCAGTGAAACTTCCAACCCTTCCTTTCAGAATCAACAGCTCTGGCTGCTGGTGTTTTACCCCCTCAGTTAAAGAGTACAGTTAGTGTTTTAAGTTAGAGAAAGGAATGCATGAAATCTCCCAGAACACTAATAACAATCCGCACACAACTCCATCTGGATTCTGCCTTTCTCACCAAGATCCCTTCAAACTCTTTTCCAAGAGCCAAATGATTATTGCCTCACAAAACTTCCATGAGCATAGTTTAGAGTTTCATGTACAACTGTATATTCACAGGCAACATTAAATACTTGCAAAATCATGTGCTTAAATATAGACACAGCCCTTCCCACACAGATTAAATCTGAAAGCGTGAAATATTTTAAGTAACACTGGAATAGTAAAAAAAAAAAATTACTTAAAGAGGAAAAAAAATCCCCTAACTTTTATATAATTGCTGTGAGATACAGACCATTGTCAGGCATAGAATGACCTGCAAAAACTGAGCCTTGACATTTGATAACACAAAAATAAACTGCAATATTTATTAGAGAAACCAAACATGGGATAGCCATAAAAACATTTAGACCTCATCTAATATAATAAATAAATATGAGCTCCACACGAGTTTTTTGATTAATGCAACTACGAAGTGAATTTGTCCAACATTAAGGAACGGTACGAGACATCCCAGCAGAGCCAGAGTTTCAAATGAAGTGTTTTTACTCCAAAAATAGTTTTGTGTCTCAAGTGTTGGACCTGTTTGTTTGCTGGGGCACAGGGTTTCTGCTTCTGGGAAGCCTCAGCACGGAAATTAACTCACAAGGTCAGTCACTGAAGAAAACCCTGCTCTCACATGTCTCTGCTCTTTAACAGCACGGGCAGAATCATCCAGAACTCCCTTAGGAAAGCATTCAAACACAAAACAAAACTGGTATTGGAATGTTTTTTGAAGCAGTTGAGTACAGAAGTACTTTGGGAAAGCCTGTAAACATTTACACCACAGTAGCTGTATTAATACAACATTATCGCTTTCAAGGTCAGTATTACACATGCAGTTTCTTGGAGCTACATACTTTGGTGTTATTTTTAACATCTGATAGAGCATCTTGTACTGTTGCGAGCTCTGCACTGTTTACAAATACTCCCAAGCTGCAGCTGCTGACTCTACAAGTATATCTTGCCATTGCAGAAAGAAGAGTCATTTTAATTATCCTGCAATGGCATTTTTTACATTAGTGTTCTGTGGACTGGCTTTAATTTTTCCACCTTTCAATGATTACACGAACAGCATTTGGTTACAAGGATATCCACATCTACAAAAGGTCAAAAAAAGGTCCAAATATGCTCAGGAAACAACTGTAACCATGTTTGGATTATGGATGAGCTCCACTCTCACAGGTGCTATTTCAGGAACTTCTACATTTAGCTGACTTTATAAAATGGAAATGCAGAGATAAAAAGAGCTGGTTTGAAACCAAACGTCAAGCTTCTGGTTTAGTTCTCCCTTCTCCCGAAACATTTAACCACAGGCAGAACAGCAGAAGGGAGCAGGGAAACAACTTACCGACACACGCGTTCAGGAACAGCCAGTCAGTCTTTTTCATTCTATTTTTTATTTGCTTTAGTTTTTTGAAGTCAACTTCAAGCTCCTCCTTGCTGCCAACAGCTCCAGCCAACTCAATTCTTTGGAAGTCCATTTTCACCTCGGACTCGCGTTTGGTTGTGGGTGGAGATCTTCTTTGGCCATTTCCACTACTGCAGCTCCCTCTCCACCGAGCTCGGTCCTGCTCGTTTATGATGGAAGAAGCCTCTTCTGTGTCTGCCAGTTCTATTGCATCGATGTTGTTGGGCCTGGGGTGGTCACACACCACGCACTTCCTGGCCTTCGCCCAGTTTTCGTACGTACAAACAGAACAAGTCCAGTGCTGAGCCCTCGTGTTCAGTTTATTTCTGTCATTGTACTCCTCGCACGGATCAACGGAAAAAGGGGCCGGTCGCGAGCCAGACCCCGAGGACTGAGGGGACTCCGTGGGGCTCCTGGTCCTGCGCTGAGACAAGCACTGAGTGCACCTGATGGCCCTGGGCCAGTTCAAGTACGTGCACATGTGGCACGACCACTTATTTGCACTTTCCATACTGTAAGAGGATTTAACCCTCGGCCTCGCACTGGAATCCGGGCAGATCAAAGGGCTGCTCCCTCCCTCGGTGCTGGTGGGGTCCCAGTCCCTGCCGATGTCACTGGAACCACTTTTAAAGGGATCCTCCGTGATAATTGTCCCGCTGGGTCTCTGAGCTCGACACATGGTGCATTTGATTGCAGAAGGCCAATTCTCGTAGGTACAATACTCACAAGCCCATTTAATTCCACGCTCTGTCATCGTGCACTCCTTGAAATGGACTGCGCCGGGCGGAAAGCTGAGGAGTCACAACACACCGTTAGTACACAGCCTGCACAGGAGCTGTTTGAAACAGAACACAAAGTGTCTGTTTGTCTGATTATTACGACACTTAGGGAGAGTAAACCACTACCAAGACTTGAGCTGGCAGCATTTTACCTGCAGAATTTGAGATTTCCCAGTGCAGAAATGCAAAAAGACCACTCAGTCCTGCATTTCTGGAATTTCTCAAATCTGCACAGAGGTTTCCAAACAAATTCAGAAAGCAGACGGGCATCAAGCAGTGAGAATACTGCTGAAGAGATGGGTACAGCTACAGAAACAGTAATAAATACTAAGTTATCAAAATAAAGCTCCATGTGAGTACAGTAGCAGCAGAAAAGGAACACAAAGTTGAGATCCTGTTTGGTCTTGAGGTGTTGTAATAGACCTCAGAGGACTTGGAAGGAAGGAGTGTGTCAGGTGAGCAGTTACACAGTGAGTAAGCAGTTCTTTTGGAAAGGGAGGGTGTAGGAGTTTACATAAAACACATATATTTGCAAATTTTACACATGTGATTAACCAAGACTAGGCCTTGACTGGACATACCCCCGGACAGTGGTGTCAGGAAATGAAAATACCAGTGAAAAGCAAGACAAGCTGTGTGTGTTCACAAACTCATGTGGTGTTTTCCTTCTACAAATTCAGATTTCAACCCGGACTCCAACTCACTTTTTCTCTAATGAAGAAGGGATTCTGTCTTCATGCTGGCTCAGACCTTTTCCTCAGATTGCCAAATACGAAGGATGAGACTAAGCAGATAACTATTCCTGTAAACAAAACGAAAACAGACTCATTACAGGTTTCCTACTGGACCTGAGTAATCAGAAGGTTAATTATTAAATGCCACACCTATTCTGATCCCAATTTACTTGGTTAAACCCAGTCATGACCTGCTGGGACTAAGAGAGATTGGTTAAAACAAACCAGTATTTATAAAGAGCCAGTCGCCACACAAGTGATCAACCTGCTGAAGTGAAAGAAGATTCAAGGAACACCAAGTTCACACTAAAACATCCATGAACACTCTGACTGCAACCTGGAACTTGGGATAGGGAGGGCAAAAAAAGGTTTGTGTAAAGAACATAACAGAGGGAAAGGGTGAGGCAGGTAGATAAGGGACAAATAGACAAATACATGCAGCATTTCCTCCCTTACCACAGAATAGTTACCCAACATATAAGACTCAACTAGGAGTTGTTTTAAGCGTGCAAAAGTGATTAAAATACTGACTTGTCACATCAGTTGACTGACAATTGTTATTCATCATATTACAACTCCCTCTGTAACAAAAACACCCAGTGCCTAGTAAACAAAAACTCAGGAGTTACACAACAGGATTAAACTCAAGAGTAACACATCAAACTAAAAATTAGCTACGTCTATGTACCTGATCCCCTCACGAGTCAGTGCACTCCTCACCGAGGTACCTCCACACACACCTGGCCCTACAAGGCACAGCTAAACGTCCACTTCAATTTGTCACCCTTACTCCTACTTGTACCTGCTTCTCAGGACTCCAGGCACGCACGTGGGATTTTTCCAGGAGCTCAGCTGATCTATTCACCAGATCAGGTGGCTGCATGAATGAGGGGCTGTCGCACGGCCTCTGCCTTGCTGGACTATCCTCTTCCCCAGCCATCCATATTTATGCTGCGTGAAAGCCGAGGAGCAGTGAGGAACACGGAAGGCTTTCTCATAAAGCTCAGGTTCCCATCTCACTTGTTTGAACAGCCTGCAGAGCACTTCACTCCCACCTAGACATTATGGAACTGTGTCAGGCTGAGGAATGTGCTGAGAAGGCAATCAGGCTTCCTGCTGCTTCCCCTCCACCATTCCTCATGCCCATGCACAAAAAAGGGGAAAAAAGGAGCAGGATCACACTAGGATCCCTGTATCTAACAAAACAAGAGAAAAATACATACTCATATACAGGAGAATATAAAATTAACTTGACTTTACTGAAGGTGACTTCATGAAGAAGACTTTTGGGGAAAAGTTTCTCTGCTACATAAATAAACTAAAGCTTTCCCACAGCACCTCCTACATGAGTATGCTCTGTGCCAGGTTTATCTATTCCACTTGGTCAAGGCTTTTCCAAAAATAAGGTTTGTAATTACTTTCCTAATAAGCTTATTCTCTGTAGAAACACTAGAGTTTTCTGAGGAATTAGGAGTTCTCTGCTTAGGAAAATAAGGGAGTTGAGCACAGTTTTCAGACAGGAGAAGGCAGCACACGCTGTCCATGCACCTGCCCACTGCCACCAACAGCCTGTGCCACCAAGGGCCACCAAAAAGTGGCTGTCCCAACACTCCCATGGCTGAGAATATTCCCACAGGAGCAGAGGCTGGTTCGGTTTGAGTAGGTGATGCCTCCAATCAGGCTCACATACAAAGTGCGATGGGCAAGAGTAAAGGGTCTCTTACCTACCCTGGTTTGTAAAGCCTTAAACAAAGCAGCTCCCACTGCAAACAAGTCCCAGCTCACATTTAGAATGGGGCAAGAAAACAAGGCATCATCTGTTTTAGTGATATCAAGACTGGGAAAGGGGATTGCAGCTCAAGCTGGAAAGCAGCTGGCTGCAAAAACAATCTAAACAAGTACTGAGATACTACTTAGGAAACCCAATAGCTCAGGACATCCCACATGGCAGAAAAGCTTTCATAAGTACCACAAGATTAGGTTTTTAGTTGCAATTATCCTCTGTGCCCCTCAAAGAGGCGATGCTTTCAGACCTAATTCTTGGAGCTCTGAAAGCTCAGAGATATGAGCTCACCACCTCTGAACACGAGGCCTCAGGTTATTACTCAGGCTCAATGGAGCAATGCAATTTCTCCTCCTTGACAGCTCTGCCAACACCCACTACAGTGAGGAAATTCAGCCTCTGCAAATATGGGGATTCTTTTACTGTTAAGGTCTTGGTTTGACCCCCACAGACCCATCTGATTTTGTTTTCATTAGTGACAGGACAAGAGGGAATACTTCACGCTGAAAGAGAGAAAGTTTAGATTAGGTGTTAGGAAATGACTCCTCCATGTGAGGCTCTGACACAGATCCCATCCCTGGAAGTGTCTCAGGCCAGGCTGGACAGGGCTTGGAGCAACCTGGGGTAGTGGGAGGTGTCCTTGCCCACGGCAGGGGGTGGAACTGGATGAGCTTTAAAGTCCCTTCCAAACCACGATCCCATGATTTACTGGTGGTACAGCATCACCATCCAGCCCCTGAGCAGTCTGAAGCTTATTACATTTTTCCCCAATTACTTCTCTGACTCTGTTTTCAAGTTAACTTGTTATTTTAGATTCTTCTTAGAGGAGAAGCTGAATCATGGAGTAACCCCACTGACAGAGACATAGCAACACAGTGACTGTGAAGTGCGGGTGCATGTCTTAGTGTCCGAAAAGCATGAGCTGAGAAGAAATTAAAACCCACAAAACTTCAAACAAGTGCCGATTGATCAGTTTGCTAAATACCTTCTGGACAGACTAGCAGAGTAACTCAGCACACTAAAGAGACAAATACATGACGTTCTGATAAATAGGGAACAAAAAAAAAAAATCAAAACCAGATCACCTTTTACTAAATAAAGTCAGTGGGAAAAGGTCACCAAGAACAACCAGAAATTTGTCTTTTGCTTTGTTTCAACTTTTAAGACTATTCCTCTTTTTAGGTGCACGGGAAAATGTAACACGGCTCAGAGAAACTGGGAAGAAACAACAAAGTCCACAAATAACTGTTTATAACAGGGTACTTTACACTCCCCTCAATTTAATTATTCACTGTGTCCAGAAGTTGTTTTCCCTTTGGCTCAAACAAGGAATGATATAGATGATCAAACCCTTCCCTGTAAACAGGCCAAATGCTGAGTTAGAGCAGCCTACACTCCAGATTGTCTGCTGGGATGGTGCTGGCATCTGTGCTGGCTGAACCCTTCTGCAATTACAGTGACCAAATCAACCTTCCCACCTCACATTCACTTGTTCACGTGTATGGATTTCTGAGCAAAGTTAATGCTCCTGTATTTACAGGGAAGAGGGAGCTCAGGTGCCAACTCTGGCCCCCTGCAAGACCTGCAAGGCACAAAGAGACCCACCCTCCTTCCCCCGTGCAGCTGCCTCTCTTGGGCTGCTCCAAAAAGAAAGGCAGGCTGGTTTATTTATTTTAAGACCACTGAAGGAACAACACGTGCAGAAGTATCTAATTCTGAACGAAAAGGATCTCTATAAGCAACTGCAGAATCAAGTCAGCAGTTCGGATGTGCAGAAGTAACACCTTCCACACATCTCTGCCAAAGTTCCCAGAGTGGAATTTTGCTCACTTTTTCTTCTGTCTACCTACTAAACTTAAGTCACCCCACCTTCAGCTACTTGTTCCTCTCCCATGACAGCTTTCTCAAGAATCCAGTGTAAGCCTCAACAGGTCACTACATTAAAAACAAAACTTGAACATGGGCTTCTATAGCTGGAAGGGGACTAACAATAACCTTCATTGTCTGCAAATGAGTTTTAATAAAGTGAAGAACATTGACCTTGTCAGTGGGACAACCAAACCAGACCAGCACTAAATCTGGAAGCTTTGCAGTAGGGGCAACATCTATGTGTTATAACACAGAAAAGAAACAAAGCCACAAATGTAGAAGTATTTTCTCTATTAGCCTGCACACACTGGAATTTAACAAGCAGCACAGTTTGCTTTGATTGTTCGGACAGCTCCTTAAAAATGCCAGGGTTCTGTCCCAAACAGACCAGCAAAAAGGAGAGAACACTCCTCCATCCCCAAAAAAGAGCATTGAAGTGATTTTCCACAAGCTGCTCGACGTGGTGTGGGTTTTGCCTGGGAAATTGTGATTTCTTCGGAGAGCACCAGCTGGCTGTTTGCAGAGCAGGCAGCAGGAACTGCTCTCGGGCTGCAGCACCACACCACACAGAAACCCCCCTGGTACCAAACACACACAAGAGCTGCGCTGGCAGTCAGAGGCTTCTGTCAAACTGCATTATCCTCCCCATCCTCATCCCTGCAGCCGCTCTGCTCCCAAAGACAGAGATCCCCTCCGCTCCCACTAACAGGGGTAACAGGATGCTGCTGCCGCAAGGGAAGCACCATCGAGTTAAGATTGGCACAAAGCTCCATCTTGTTGTTAAGTCACCGCCATGTAAATCACAATCTACAAACTCATGGTGCGTGAGAAAAGAAAAAAACTGAACATACTTTAGTCATAACCAACTGTTCTTTCATATTCCAGGCCGTCAACTCTCTGCGCAAAACTTTTCCCCTCCTAAGTGGGAAGCGAGTTAAAATCCGAGACTTGATCTCTCACAAAGAACTGCAAGAAATGCAGTTCTCTTAACCAAAAAAAGTTTGAGAAAATAACTATTAAGTTTTGCCTGTTCACTGGGTGAATTCTGCCAAGCTTCATTTACACACAATTAACAACAAATTGCTTTCAGTTTGATTTACACACTTGTATCTCATCTCAAAGCATCTTAAGTGTACTTTGTTATGTATTTATGAGATTCAGAAAAATGATGCTGATTATGCATCAGCTTTCTTTTTAATATTCTATTCACACTTCCAACCCAACTGCTGACTTTTCATAAGCAAGGGAATTTATATGCAGTTTTAATGCAAGAGGACGCCCAACTCTGCAAATGTTTTATGCAGCAAGAAGCCAAACATCCGGGAGGTTTCAGATCTTTGGAGACATCTGAAATACAAGATTGACAGTGAACTTTATAATTAGGTGTGAAACTCAGTGTAAATGGACTCCTCGGTCAAAGCTGGAAACTCACCACAGAGTTAACAGGTATTTGAGAACAGTATACATTCACTCTTCCTGCAGTCTTTTTTTATTTTAATGTTTATCCCTTGAAGCATTTTTGTGCTCTTACCCACTTGCAGCTAACTCTGCTGTGTAAACTACAAAGTGCAAGTTTCCATTTTATCTGTTCCTCATCTCAAACGGCTCGAACTCCACACAGCTCTACTAAATTTGTGACTGAAATTTGTGACTCTTGAAAACAACCCACAAAACCCCAGTGGCAGCAGCCCGCAGTTCAGACCTCTTTCAGGGCTTTCTGCTCTGTTTCAAACTCAATTAAAAGTGAACAACTATCCAGATGAGATGTTACCACACATCAGGAGTGCTTAGAAACCAATATCATTTGGGCAAACCAGGGTAAGCAGCTCAACAGTTACATAATACACAGCGTCTCCCACACAACACTAATCAAAAACCCAGCAAAGTGACTTAAAATAATGAGCTGTGAGAGAACATTTGCATAAGGACAGCCATCGGCATTTAATGAACCTGACCACGGACAGCCAGCAACGGATGAATTCTGACTGAAGATCTACAGTAACAAACATAGAGGACACAGCAGAACGGCTAAAACTTCATTCTTCCAAAGACATCAGCCTTGGACGAAGAACAGAAGTTGAACAAGATGTTTCTCTATAAAAAGCGAGGTCAAACACAGAACCAAGTTTATCTGTGTTTAGACTGTGCCTAAAACACGAGGCCCGTTTCTGTTTAGCTTTCAGCCATCCTCGCACACGAGGAGGAAAACCAGATGTCAGGCTCTGACTGGAAACACGCTGTGGAGTCAGACATCAAAACTCTGAAACACTTAAACCTGTCCAGCCACAGGAACATTACACTGAGACTTGGACATTTTCTAGTAATTATCCCCTGGACCTCCTCAATGCCGACCATAAATTAGAGCTACACACACACACACACAGAGTCACCATTTGGTGGAGGAAAACCACCTGCCCCCGAAGGAGACACGGAAACACGGCATCCACCGGTGTGGAGTTTCCTCCCGATTCATGGCACAGCACCTTCAGGCACGGCTCAGGACTGTCTTGGAGATACATTTAAGACCAGTCCCAGCTCAAGGGAGCCGTACCAGCCACACTCATTTTATCCAGCTCTTCCCGAGACACTCTGTAGGCAACAATGTGTCAGACCGAAGGGGAAAAAGGCGAAAATGAGATTGTTACAGCACAGAAAATCCACTGCTGTGCCCGTGCATGCTGCTGCTGAACACAGGGCAAAGGACTAGTACCAAATCTCACAGGGAAAACAAATTCAAACTCCTAGAGACAGAGAGACACCAGTTCTTTTTTAACCTTAGGATTAGTAATCTCTACTTGGTTCATAATCCACCTCTCTGAGTCAATCACTGCAGAGTACTCTGCACTGCTACAAAGCTTCAGAGCAAAGGAGCAAAAACAGGGTTTGGGGGGAGCAGTCAGCTTCTACAGAGGCAACACTGAGCAACCTCCCTTAAATAAACCTTTTAAAAGCCACGAGATGACAATTATTTTTGTCCTTGCCAAGCCAAACACTAATTCAGAGATTAAAAAACAAAAGAAAGCAGCAAGGAGAAGCCTTTGCAGGCAAAGCCCGGAGCCACAGGCCCACCTGACAGAATAAGTGACAACCATTGTCCAGAGCACTCCCGATTTACCAGGGCAGCGTGAACTATTGAAAAACAAGAGTGTACACTCCACACTCCTTTAACCAGGACGTGCAGAGTGAAGCTGTTCCAGGGGACAACTCGGATCACAGCGAGGAATGACTGTGCCAGCTGTCCCTCCTGAATCCCTGCTCACACACTGGGAAGATGAATGGACACACAAGGAATACTTTCAAGCCCGTCAGCCTGGGAGAAGTGCAAGTCAAGGCTCACACAATGCACTCACAGTCCTCACCACCACAAGGAGCACGATTCTCTCATACCCACAATCACCATCAAAGAGAATTTCCCATTTTTCTGAACTTACACATGAGATTTATGGCAGTTGTTTTCCTTCCTATGCACCAAGAGCTACATGATTTTCAAATGAGTGGACCTATAAAACTGGGTGCAACTTCAAAAGCACTAGAAGATTAATCGATTCAAATAGTTCTAATCCACTAAAAAGTAAAAAATTCCAGACCACTCAAGTTTATTTTTCTTTCCAGAGTTATATCCATATAACACATGTCATATACATATGTTATCAACCTGACCAGCACAACTTACAGAAGTCCCTCCATGTCAGTAAACTCCTCAGCAACCCACAACTTCTCCTGTTTTATCAAAAAAAACCCCCAGCTACTCAGAACTAGATGTTAAATCAAATCAAAGAATCACACGGAGGATTTTCAGACCTTAACATTTGATTAGAGAAGCAATAGCAAACATAACCCAAATAAAACATCACTTACTAGAAATAACAACAAAAAAAAAGTTCTGGGAATTGTTACTGAAGTACCACAGTTCTTCTTTTAAAGCTTATTAACTGGTAGACACCAAAGAGATAAATATTGATACTGCACTTCAAGAAAGCTCCAAAGGAATTGGGCACACAGGTGAGAGAAGCTGTGCTCCAGTCACCGATGGTGGGAAAATGAGCACAGGCACCGCTCTGTGCAAGCTGAAACCATGGCAGCCACACAAGAAATGCTGTGAAGAAGCGTCAGGAAAGTGTCTGAATTCCAAATGTTTGAGATCTTAATTTGAAGACTGACGGTTTCTTTTTAAGGTGTAACCAACTCCATTCAATTGACATTACTAAGTCGTAATTATCTCAGTTATTGAAGTGATTTTACCAAGCTCTGCCATCTGATAGTGAAGAGCAAACTCCTCATCAACTGCGTTGAAAAAAATTCTCTTTTCAATTTCTTTCTTTCAACAACTGCCTTGTTTCCCTCTCAATCCGCAGCACTACTTTAAATAATTAAAAATTAAGAAGTCTGCCGCAGCTAAGCCAGCCATTTTCAGCTGCCAAACTGAAGTTTAGTTCCATTTTAGCACCAGGAGGCTGTGGATCATAACCCATCCAGTTAAAACGAGGATTACTTGTTGACATCAATTCTGAACAGCCCAAAATAACCCAGCCTTCAAATTTTGGGGGGGAGGAAGGGGCATGGGATTACCGAGGGACTGGCAGCAGCAGTGCCAGAGCTCTGCTGTGGTTATTAGGGAGCACATCGGGATAAAGGGGGTATTGATCTGGGGCTGTGCTCAGTGCAGAACTGACCAGGCAAAGGGAAGCTGGAAAGGGAAACACTGACACCCAAGTTCACACCACGTGAAGGAGCCGGGAAATCTCACTTTAAAGTGCCCCGGAGAACATTTGATTATTTGATTGACTGTATTAAAAATAGCCAACCATTCAATCAGAAAACTATTTCCTACTTACACTTCTGGCTTATTTACAGATCCTTCTTGCAAAGGGCACCAAAGATGGGTGGGAACTCCGGTCCCCGAGGGATTCACCAGCCCAACAACATAAATCAGAACGGCCGCACACAAGTCTAAGTAAGACTGAAAACGCTCCCTTGACCAACTCAGTGCTTAACTAGCCTCCAATTTAAGCCGTGCTTCTGTGATGAATCCCCGCTCGGCATTCCAACCGAATTAACATTTGTAATTATACTTCTGAGAAAATGCTAAAGGACACAACTCCCCAGGAACAGATCACAGCCTCGCCGGGTCACCTGCCTGTCCTTGCTTAAGCAGCATAAGGAAAGTAAAGGCAGCAATTTCTTTCTCCTTCAAGAGGATTACACCACGCAATTAGAGTTTCACAAACCCTACGAAACACAACCCGTCCACAAGCTTTACTCTCTTTTCAGGCTGAGAGAGACTCAAACCTGGGGTGATTCTTTTAGACAAGCCATGAGACACCAGCTCAGCCCGGCCTTCGGAAGGAGACCAGTGAAAGAGTTCCGGAACACCTCCTGCCGCTCACCTGCTTCCCTCTCTCTGATTAAAAACAAATAAAAATAGAAACTGCCTTCACAAATCTCTTCTGCAGCCACCAAAGGCCAGAGGGGCAGAAAGAAAACCAAAAGTACAACAGACCCCTCCTACACTGCTGTGAAAAGGGTCTGGTCTCGGCAGAAGGAGCTTTACGGAGGGAAAGGAGGGAGTCGCGGCTCAAAAGACATCATCTCACCTTTCGGCTTCTGCACCAGAATCACAGAATATTCTCAGTTGGAAGGGACCCACAAGGATCATCAGCAGACGTGTCCCAGCTCACACGGCAGCCCCGCCACTTGTCACACCGCTGGTGAGCACAGACCGCTCAGGCACCGCACAAAGCCCGTCAAACAACGCTTGTTTACCGCGCCAACCCCCAAGAATTCCAGAAAAAGTTGCCATTCTGTACTGCCAGCGCTGGAAGCGGCAGCAGGAAGGTTCTCACCAGCCGGGCTGGATGTTCCCCCGAGAGGGGGGACCCGTGTCCCTGCCCGGCACTCACACACACACACACTNCGCTGGGGCACCGACACCTGCCGGGGTACAACTTCTCCTCATCTGCGGTTAAACTCGGGCTGGCGAAGGAGACATTTCTGAGGCACTCCTCACACCGCGCGGTGCTGCCGGTAACAGGCGATCACAGAACGAACCACGGGAGGGACTTTAAATCCCGTCCGGCCCGGCCCTGGCGGGCGATATGATGGGAGCTGTGCCCCCAACACCCTGCCCCATCCAGCGGGAGGCTGGGCACGATCTCACCGCCGGGGGAAGGTCCCGAGTCTCCTGCCTTTGTGGNCCTGCCTTTGTGGCGAGGCGGTGCCAGGCTGCCGTCCCTCAGCACCCCCTGCCCGGCGGGACACGGCTCCCACAGCCCTCCCGGGGCTGCCCCCGCCCCGCAGCGCTGCCCGAGAAGGGCGGCGGGTGCACAGCGGCTTTACCTCTCCTGCTGGATCCGTCCCTCGGTCCCTCAGGAACACGCTCGGAGCGCCGGGAGCCGCCTGTGCCCCGCGCCGCCCCCCCC
>WEKX01014291.1:10804-23034 GCA_013390025.1 Pitta sordida
ATCATATTTGCGAAAAAATTGCTTCGCAAATGGGCGAGGTTGTGAAGGAGAAGTCGCGATACAGAGAGGATTCACTGTATTTTGAAGTGGAAGTGATGGTTATTAAAGACACTGGGTTTTGAAGGGTGTTTTGAGTGTTGTTAGGATTATATGGATTACATGAGAAAACTGCCATGTGAGCATTTTTAATGAACTGTGAAGAGCAAGAATTTTATTGTGGTTTTATTTTCACTTTATTTTGACATACTAGGAAGCAAAATACATTACCTTTAGTGATCTACACCTATTCACATCCTAGGTGCAGAAAGCACGCAGTTCTCTGTGCATGTTTGTCCATTAATTTTTCAAGTGGTTTGCATCTGAAAGTGAAAAATAATGTTTCTTGTAGGTGCTGCCCAAGAATTCAAAGAGGATAAGACAGCCAAAGCTGCTCCAGCCGAGCCATTGAGTCCTGTAACAGAAACATTCAGAGTTATTCAGGGGGCAATAACTGAAGAGTATGTGAGAAGTACTCAGGGTGTCTTTCAGTTTGAATTATCTGGTAAGACTCTTCTCTAGCAATAGGCACTCGGTGTTTTCAAACAGACAGTCACCTTTTCAAGCTGATCCTGAAACAGACCAGCTTCTCTTCTGTTCCGTGTGATGCTCCTTCTCAGAAACCTTCAGGGGGTGCAGGGAGCTGCTGCTGCTCCCACTGTACACAGAGCCTTTGTCACTTTGTCACTGCCCTCCCACACAGGGTTGGTGTGTGGATAGACGGGGGCACTCCAGGGTCCCGTTAAACAGACTCTGTGAGCAAAGTGCAGCCTTTGGGCTCTCCTGCCCATGTCCCAGCACCTGGTGCTGGGGTCGCCTGCCAGAGGTTGGCTTTGCCTACCCACAAATGGGGGCAAGAAGATGCTTCTTGCAGAGCATCCGTCCATATATGGATGACCATGGTACCACTCCAGGCAGGCACAGTTTTGGCATATGACGGAGGGAACAGGGGGGACAGAGCACTCTTTGCTGCGTTGTCAGCTGTCTTTGTTCTCTGTGCAGGTGATGGTGGAGGCACGTGGTACATCGACCTGAAGACCAAGGGTGGGAGCGCTGGTTTCGGAAAGCCTCCTGTGACAGCTGATGTGGTGATGAGCATGTCAAGTGCTGACTTTGTGAAAATGTTCACAGGTAAGGGACAAAGGCCCTTGTCAGGCCAGATGCCCAGAAAACCCTCTACTGATGGGGGAGCAGACCAGCTTGTCACTTTCTGATCTGGGATGGAGGAGCTTTCGGCTTTTTGTGTCTTGAGTGAAAGTGTAAGCCAGAACTGCGTATAATTTTTTTTTACTCTTGTGAAGAGGAAGAATGCAAAAGCTTACACTGCTTCTCTTAACCAGGTATTGACATTTTAGCAGCCAATGTAGCTTCAGAAGTATCCAGTCAATGTGTCAGACTTATTTTCTGCACATCTCTAAGCAGTGTTTCCTAAATGTGCACTGCTTTTACAGGGGGACTTGATAGCGATATAACTGCTAGGTCTCACTGTAGCAGCATTACACTTTCCTGTGCACAGGTTGTGTCCTGTTCCTGTGATTTTCTGATTATTCTGTTTCTTCTTTCTAGGTAAACTAAAACCAACTCTGGCCTTCATGTCAGGAAAATTAAGGATTAAAGGAAACATGGCACTAGCACTAAAGCTCGAGAAGATGCTTACACAGTTTAGCTCTAAACTGTGAGGGGAAACCCTTACTAGCAGAACAGTGGCCTTTCCTATGTAACTGCATTGCTGTTTTAAATTTGTAATCCTCATTTTTCCTTGATGCAATATAAGAAATATGGATAAAATGTGAGATTTTTTATAGAAGAAATAACTATCTGATTAAGCCAAAAAGGTATTTGTGATAAAACTAATAGCTTCTATAGCTTCTCAAAATATACTTTCTAGGTTGAAGGTTATTTCTTTACTTGTTCTTCTATGGGTCAATGTAGGACATCTGAAGTGAGTTTTTTCCCACATAGTTGCTTATACACATTTCCCATGAAAAAGGTCAGAGGAACAAACATCACCCTGCAGATCTGTGCTAGAAGTGCTATGCAGAAATTGTGGAAGCAATATGGTCAGTTTAGCAGGGCCTTAATTAGAGCTGGTAAATTAGTATCTCAAATTTTTTTTTTCCTTTCCTGATTTTATTGCCTACATGTGTTCTTACACCTCTGTATTGCACTCAGGCTGCACAGACATATTAAGTGATAAGCAAGTTTTCTTGTGCAAATGTATGTTTGCACACATGCACTCTCGTGCTACTCTCTCTTCCCCTATCCCCACTACATCAATGTAGACAGCCATTTCCCCTTCCTTCCATTTGGCTGGTGAAGATTGAAGCTCACTAGTAAAAGCATGAGTGTTGCCACTCTCTAAGTGCAGAAGTGTACACATGGGCTGCAACTTCATGTGACAGCATCTGCAAAGCTAGATGGACCAACCTCTTAAAATGTTTATTCATTGTCTCTAGAAGAACTGCCCAGAATTTGGATCATTTACTCTACTAAGAAAGCTGAGAAACTTTCAAGTCTTAGGATTTATTTCTTAATTTGCTTGGCAGCCTAATAGTTTACAGTTTTTTAAAGCATGTGCCTATCTAAAATTGCTTATGACCCATATTGCGAAACTCACACTGCTTTCATCAGCAAGCAGCTTTGAAGCTGCATTGCTTTCATCAGAGTACACAGAATCACAGAATGGGTCAGGTTAGAAGGGACCACAGTGGGTCATCTGGTCCAACCTCCCTGTTGAAACACAATCGTCCTAGAGCATGTGGCACAGGATTCCATCCAGGTGGTTCTTGAATGTGTCCAGTGAGGGAGAGTCCAAACTCCCTGGGCAATCTGTTCCAGTCTGCGGTCACATGGACAGTAAAGAAGTTCTCCCATATTCCACTGGAACTTCTGTCCTTCAGTTTCTTCCTGTTGCCTCTTGTTTTATGGCAAGGCACCACTAAGCGGAGCCTGGCTCCATCCTCTTCACACCTTCCCTTCAGCCACCTACCCACACTTACAGGCATTGATGAAGTCAGGCAGTTGCATTCCGGTAATAAGACGAAAAGTGTCGAATTCACCACTGCTTTGCAGTCTCAGGAGTCCTGAAAAACAATATGAGGGGTTCCTTTCTCACCGGCACAATGGGCTGGGAGTGCTCAGCAAGGGAGGGAGACGGGAAAGGAGGGAGGGGGTGGCTTACTGCACACTAGGCAGCAGGAGCAGCACTGCTGCCTGTGTATTCCTTGTCCAGCATTCACACTGGGCTGTGCTCAACAGCATGCTCATCCCCTCCAGGCACCAAGCTGTGCTCAGCTGAGCCACCAGCACAGCTGTCAGCTCACAGCTCCATGCAAAGTCTGCATGCCTATGCCCAGCCCTAACTGCCTGGCCCTGACCCTGCTCCCAGTGCCACTGGTCCTGAGAGGGCTGTGGCCCAAGGTTTCTGTTTCCACTAGGCAGTGTCTGCTTCCCATCCCTGTCCTGGTGTCTCTGTTGGTCACCACTCTGACTGCTGACCTGCTGACCCCAGGCAGTCTGCACAGTCCTGCCAGCTTAAGAATAGCAGAAGCGCTGGTATATACCAGGACATGGAAGCAAAGGTGGCGCATGGAATAGGAGAGAAGATTCAGCACCAGAAACCTCTGGAGACCAAACTTCTGAACTGATGGTGCAGTAATGCATGCATACTGCTGGCTACTATCAATACAGAAGTGGGTATGCTCTGCCTCTATGAATCAGTAACCTGTGATCCTGCGGTGGGGGAGACCCTGCTCCCCAACCTGCCCTTCCCTCCCATGGTGCAGCATTAACCCAGGACCAGAGCTGCCCTCTGATCCCCAGGTACTGACAGGAGAACATGCTATGCCCTTCTCTTTCAAGAGCTACTTCTTTAACTTTCTGGGGTCAGGTATTTTGCTCATCAGCTTTTGAAGTTATGCAACTGCTGTTGTGTTGCATCTCAGCAATGCCTCCCTGGCTGCCACTGCTCCTCCTGCCACTGCAGACCTGTCTCTGCCAACTGCTGCTCCCTCCCCAGCCCTCACCCGTGGCTGACCTGAGGAGGGTGATGAGGAAATGCAGCCCTCAAGAAGGAGGTGGCAAGCAGGGTGCTGGTGAGCACTGTCAGCTGGGCCGTGAGAGTCCTCAAGACAGTGACAAGATCTTTCAGGCCAGCAATTTGCTCTGAAAACACTGTGTGCCCTCCAGGTGACAATTCCAACAAACTTGCTGCCCTGCTTCCAGCCTCCATGTCATTGGCCCCGTCCTTCGTGTTTGAGTTGAGTGGTATGTAACGTGTCTGTACATGATTTCCCTGTCTCAATCCCATTAATTCCTACAGGAAAATGTCTACTACCTGTCCCCTACTAGGAATATGTCTTTGTGGAATATTAGGTTTTGACTCTGTTTTGGACACAGTTGCTCCCACAGAAACATTCCTCTTGCAATTGAATGAACTGTATCTGGAGTCTACTTTTTTGTGGAAGGAAGGAAGACTTCAGTTACTTAATTTCGATCTAAGAGATTTTTTTCCTCATGGTATAAACTTACATAAGCTCATTTAACTAAAAACATTTCTATTAACCTAAGAGACATTATACGATCCACAGTGAATGTAAGGTACAGGCTACCAGCTACTCTGGAGGCAGTGAAAGTCTTTCAGCAGTACGATAGCCACTCCAGAGGTGTTACATGTTGTTTTAGTGAGCAACACCAGCCCCTCTACAGTAATTCTGTCAGAGCTGATTCAGTATCAGGAAATCAAGACATCAGATGCCTGGCACAACACTTGGTTCAAAATCAGGACTTCTAGCTGAATTATAGAAGATGGCATGTTGTTTTAGAACTGGAATTTGCAAAGGGCAATACATTTCTTCCATCAGTGTTTTAAACAGCTAAGCATCTTGTGCTGGTTTGAATGTGGTTGCTTTTTTCCTGGCAGCGGGGAGGCTAACTAACAGAGATAACGCCAGCCAGTTCCTGGCTGGGCCCGCTGCTGGCCAAGGTCAGGCCGGTCGGAGAGATAGAGGTGCCTCTGTGATAACATACTTAAGAAAGAAAAGAAGAAAAAAAATCAGAGCAAGAAGATGGCTGCCAGAACAGAGGTGTAAAAGCAATGCAGGCACCAAGGCCAGGGCCGAAGGTGGAGGAGGAAGTGTTCCAGGCGTCTCTGCAGCTTGTAGAATGGACCATGGTGAAGCAGACTGTCTGCCTGGAGCCCATGGAATAGAGAGCACAAGGATGCAGAAATCCACCTGTGGCCGTGGAGAGGGAGCCCACGCCAGAGCTGGAGGATGCTGGAGGAAGGCTGCAGACATGTTGGAGTCCACATTGGAGCAGAGATCCTAGGAAAGATGTTGTAGCCCGTGGAGTCGACAGTGTGTGGCAGAACTGTACCTGGTAGGATCTGTGTGCTTTGGGACGGAGCTCAAGAATAAAGCAGGGCAGCCAATGCTTAAAGGACTGCACCTTGTGAAATGACCCCTGGACAGCAGAATCGGGAAGAGCTGTTGCCCCTGGGTTTGGAATCATGCTGGGAAGGGTCATGAAAGACTTTCTCTCGTGAGGGGGGACCCTATGAATGGCAGGGAAATGGCTTCCTACCCCAAACTGGTCAGAAAACACCAACTGCCTTGCTTTCCCCTACTCCTGTTCCCCCTTTGTCTCCTAGAGGAAAAAAGGGAATGTGGTATCTGTGTAAGAGAAGGAGGGGTAGGAAAAAAAGGGTGCCTTTAAGATTGTACTTCTCATGTTAAGCCTCATGTTTCCCCTTAGAAAAACTTCTGAGATTAAGATTCTATTTAATCACAATTGAATTTATTTGATAAAAAGAATGTTTGAAATCTTGCTTTACTGATGAACTCAAATAACTGATCTGTATTCCCTTGCTTGTGGCCCTGTATTGTTTTCAAGTCTTGCACCAACTGTGAGTGCTTTAAGATTCTCCTTTTTGACTCTTTTGTCTATACATCATACTCCAACATTTCCTGGAAAAGGCCAGGGTATTTGAGTATCCTTAACTGATCTCTGAGTTCTTTCAGAATAGAGGAAGAAGGAAAAATCTACCAGCCTAAGAATTTTTTAGATACCTTAGAGGAGATTGACTTCGACCTAGTTAAGCATGGTCTGCTTAAGCATGGTTAAGCATATCTGGTTAAGTGTTTCAAAGTACAGTGATCTTCCGCATATTCGCGATCCGTAATTTCCTGGATCCAAATAGTTGTGGGTGATTTTTCAGCGGGTAGTGCAACCTCGGCGCATGCGCAGAACATACCGTGAACCCATCAGCTCGTGAATATAAAATGAGTTTATGAATATAACCCCTCCGCCGTCACCACCCACCAGACTTGCCATACATGCTTCATTCTCACCGTTCAGGAGAAAGGGGAGCCGGTCCCAATTCTGTGAAGCTGGAAGCGCTGCTGCGTGTCTGGCACAAAGGCACTGGGGCTATGCGGGCACTTCTGGGCACGACAGCACGGCGCGGCTGCGAACCGGGGGATGGCGAGGGATGGTTGCCACTGCCAAGGCCAACCTCAGGGTGGTTGCAGACAGGAGATTTAAACCCCAGGTGGAGCACCCGTTGCAGCTGTGCCGGCACTGGTGGAACATGGGCAGCATAGCTTGGTCTGTCCTGATGCCAGCGGTGTGGACTCCTGATGTCAGAGTGCTACACTGGAACCCCCCTAACTGCCCAAAATAAAAAGTTCCCTTGTAGGATGTGTGGGGCAGAGGAGGGGTGGAGGGAGGGTAGGAGAGGGAAGGGGAGAGCTGTGGGCTAGGCAGCAGGCACAGGGAGAAGCAGGGCTGCNCCAGTACAGACGTGGCTGGGGAAGGACAGTGGCAGAAGGCTAGGCTCCCGCTCAGACCCGTGAGGTGGGCAGTGCCGGCTTCCCGGCTACCAGCTGTGCCAGTTTCTGTACTCAGAAAACTCCCTTTCTGGAGCTGGGAGGTGGCGAAAGGCGTTNTGGCCCACACTCCTGCAGACAGCCCCAGCGGGAGGCGGGAGGTGGACCCCCAGCTGCCACTCACCCGGGATGGCGCGGACGGATCAGCGCTGCCTGCTCGCACCCGCCGCTAGAAAAGCTTTGCTTGGGGCTGTTACATTCCTGGAAAAAGAAACCCCAAGCAAAGCAGCCCCTTTGAACAGCAGGGACTGTCCCAGCCTGTTCAGCTGTTGCTCCCATCACACAACACCAGGGTACCCACAGCGCCACTCCGGCCAGCACCAAACTCATTCTCCAAGCCTCCCCCAGAGTCCTGCTCTGGAGAGGCGTGCTGCCTCCGCCGTGTTTGAACACAAGAGACACACACCAGCAACCAGAAACCCCAATAAAAACCCCAATAAAAAGCCCCAGTACAGACGTGGCTGGGGAAGGACAGTGGCAGAAGGCTAGGCTCCCGCTCAGACCCGTGAGGTGGGCAGTGCCGGCTTCCCGGCTACCAGCTGTGCCAGTTTCTGTACTCAGAAAACTCCCTTTCTGGAGCTGGGAGGTGGCGAAAGGCGTTTCCTCCACTTTAATGAGGCATTACAGAGGGAGCCGCACTCTCAGGACCGTCCTCCAGACCTTATTAGGGGAGGGGGCGTGGCTACAGGTGTGGTGTCCTTGAATACTTAGTGGGTTTGCTATCCTTCCAGATTCCAGGACTCACGTAAAGAGGGCCAGACCCAACAGCCCGTGAGTAACGGGAGGCCACACTATAGCCAAATTAGTCCTGGTTTGTGTCATTGTCAGCTACTCCTCACTGTCTGTGACGTTGCTCTTTGCGTGCATGCACAACATGACAGTTTAATGCTCTTGCAGAGGAGAGTAACCTCCACACATATGGAAAGCTTTTTGCAGCCCTTAGTGATGCATCATGTTGGGTAGAGGCAAAAATAGGAGGCTTAAAGAAGGCGGCACACAATTCCAGTATAAAGTGTTCTTGCAATGTTACTCAGGACATGAGGGCCTTTTCATCTTGGAAAGTGTATTTATAGGCTCAGAGAGCGAGAGACCTATGGAGTTCTGAAGATCCTTCAGGAGATCATGATCCAGGAATACTCTGATCTATACAAAGCAAATGAAACAAAAGACTAGGGCACATAGAAACATGGTTGATGTTATCATGTGCACTCCAGGATTTTTCTCGTGAAGATCTCTACTCCTCCATATTTGAGGTGATGGGCAAATGACAAACAGAAAAAGACCTCCATTGCCAGCTGAAGCATTCCCAGTCTCCTCCCACATTTTCCCACCCACAAGGAGACCTGTGGTTCAGCTGTGCTGTGATCCCACTATGAACAAGAATGGGAAATCCAACTAGCAAAATGATCCCTTTTCAGTTTAAGCCATATGAATTTTACAACTTTGTTCACAATAAAGAAACAAATGAAACAACAACCCCCCCCACAACCAACCCCCCCGCCCACAATCAAACCTCCACCTCTCAAAACCACCCCAAAATCTAAACAAAATAACAACAAAAATAAAAGGAAGTAGAGAAACACAGTTAAGTTTTGTTCCATAACAGTAAGAAATACAGTGGAAGATGGATACGTAAAGCTGAACAGATGTGGATCTTACTGCAGAACAGAAAGCATGCTGTCAATGCATACCCCTTCAACACTAACAGTGCTACATTATTTTGAGTTATTTCTTCAATTTGTCGTTCTGATTTGTCCAAAGTTGGCAAAGGCCTTACATCCAATCATACAAAAATTTACTGAAATGGGGAAATGAGTCCATTTCAATCTGTAGAATCTCCGCTGTCCTAGAAGAGCAGTGTTCCATGTGCTGCCCTTGAGTATCTCCTCTTATATTCATCCAAGTATGTTAGTCCTGAAGAGTTCTAACCTCCCTCAGTGCCCATGATGCCTGACTTAACCATGCAGCTGACTCAGACATACTGTTACACTGGGATGATTAGTATCAAGGTCAGTTATTTTCCCCTCAGAAGCAGCTGGCTTAATTGCACATGTCATCTGATTAGTACTGTGCAAAAAAAAATGTGGAATAACAAATATTCTGAGTTAAGGGCAGCTGAAACACAAAATTCTACGACAATTGATTATTCAGTTAGCGACCATGTTTTCCACTGCAAGATACTTCACTGCCAATTTTAAACCATTTTTGAATCCTTGAAGAAGGACTGCAATGACTTTCTTGCAATAGAAACATCTTTCTACACATTCCATACTCTAAAATATGAGTTTGTCAAAATGATGATGAGAGAGATGAAGTTCCACAGCAATGTGTGAAAGCTTTGGAAACTGATAGAAGGCAGAAGAACTGTAAAACGGGAACAGCAGTCAACTTCATTACAGCTTTTTTATCATTCAAGTAATTTTCCTCTCAGTGGTGTGAACAAAGACTATTTGGTGGTGTGGTAATTGTTATGGGTATGGTATTGTGTGGTATTGAAAGACGATTTTGCTTGCAAGTGAAATACACAAGCGTGACCTGACATGAAATAGCTTCCCTCACCAAATGAGACTGTGTGTTAGTAATCTGCCTTTGAAAATAATTTTCTTTCTTCTCCAGGGAATTTTGAAAGCAGTGTCTCTTTAAGGTTTACTTCTCATGTTTTCCTGTTTAAATCACAGTATCACACACAGTATTAGCAAGGTTGGAAGAGGCCTTGGAGATCATCAGGTCATGACTGCCATGCTTACAGGCAAGATCCCCTTGCTCATATTCCTCTGTCTAATGTGGTCATGCTATGTAAGTAAATAGTTTATAAAACCTTTGAGTCTCACCATCAGTCTGAAGAAATGAAGCATAAAGTGAGCGATAGTTGCTATTTAATTTTTTTCTTTGTCAAAGATCCTAGGAGAATGGGATGATGGGACAGCAAGATGCTTCTGTTCTTTCTCCAGAAAACCAGGAGGAGGAGGGAACGACACAGGACTTGCCCACACAGGAGCACATGTGAATAGTGAGGATGAGACACTGACCCTAAGTAGTATTTCCATGAGAGACTCGCAGTCGAACCCCACTGTGCAGGGATTTCCCCTGACTTTGCCCAACGATCAGTGGAAGAAAAACACCATGTTGTATCTCCCTATATGTATTCTAGGCAGCACGGACGTAATAACTTCATGCTCAAAAAGCAGTCACTTAAAAGCACCATGTCAGACCTAAAGGATTTTTACGTACAAGAGTAAGGGGAAAGATCATGACATGGAGAAAATAATAAAAAAAAATTAACCCCCCCAAAAAAACAAAGCTGCAGCTCAAAAGGATCAGAATGCACATTCTGATTTCATTAGGAGTTAGTTCAGGGGTGTCAGTCCAATACACACAGGTCTTACTTTCATGTGTGTACTGCCACTACAAGGAAATGTATAATGAGGACAAATCCAGGACCCTGGATTTCAGAAAGGAAAACAGATCTTGCAAATAACTCAATAGTCACGAAAATCTAAAAAATCTGCAAGAGGCAGAGAAAGCCACTCTGGAGCAATATCATCCAGAAATATATTAATTATTAAAACTCAAAGAAAGAAGTGAAATATATTTGAAACATTGAAAATTAAGTAAAATCTATCCGTTTTAAAGCTTCTGGAGGTACTTTGTCCTGTTTTCTTCTCAGCTGGAGCTTACATGAAGAAGAAATACATGAACTTTTCTTGTGGGAAAACACAAGGTCGTCTTGAACTATCTCAGCATATTTCTCAACCCTTGATGTTTTTACCTAACCTTGGAGATAAGAATCTCAGAAGGAGATAGCAGTGGAGAATTGCTTTTCAGTTTTTGAGAAAAGTTTAATCCTACTTGAACAAGTACAAGTCAGGTCAGGAGTCTTAAGCTAAAATATTGCAGCAACTCCAAGCAGAGAATATAAAGTCTCTTCCTTTTTTTGGACTAATCCGTGGATAAAAGAAAGCCTTCTATTATTTCAAAATTAGTGAAAGAAATAATTATTAAATCTCATCTTCATACTGCAGATCTTTGAGTCATCCCTACTTGTTATAAATCTTACAAGTATAGTGCTGTAACAAAGTGCTCTCATACTTGGACACACAGTTCCAGTTTCCTACATTATCTCATTTGTTCTTTGACCTTCATCCAAAAGCATATCTGTCAGCTAAGTCAGAAAGAAAATCCAAGTCAGGGAGTGAAAGGGTGAGAGAAAGCTAGTTTCTCAGTTCAAAGCATTCCACATCTTAAAATTACAGTTTACTTTAAAAAAAATCCTAAATCAAAACAAAAATCGCACCTCCTTTGTTGACACTTGAAATGAACTGTCAGTGTGACGCTATCAGGGTTGCTGCATCCTTGGCCTTCACACAGGTATGCAGGGAGGAAGGTACAATGCTTTCCTCCCTCATTCCTTGTCGAAAGGATTAAAACTATTATGATGTCTGTATGAAAATTTAGAGAGACAAGTTATAAAGACTCTTACTTTGCATCCTAAACACAGACAGCAAATAAGGATTTGATTCATTAAAGGTTTTGTGTGTGATTTTCTCTGTGATAAATCCCAAATCAAAGCTTATAATTTATTAGAAAATAATGACAAAAATGCAACAGTGTACATTTCAGCATGATAGAGAGGATACATAGCAAAATACAGAATTAATTAATCAGTCTATGGGGTTAATACATCCAAAGTATGGATAAGAATCACAATTAGAACATGTATTATGAAAAATAAATGTTCCAAAAGGAAGATACTGTGATTCACTTACTTAAGAAAAAGTCAAGTCAAAAGCTAGAACTAAAGAGAAACTTTATATTGGTGTTTCTTTAGCTAGTAGGTGGTTTATATCTGCAGTGATGCTGTAGCGAGTTACAAAGTATTAAGTGGAGAAGATGAAAACACAATATTTTCTGTGCAGCATTTACAGCATCAGAACCAGAAATACCTACCTAATTACTGCATTAAAGCTTTAGCTTGTTTCTTTAATAAAAATAATTCAGGAGTTTAGAGTTAACAGATAGAAAGAACAAAGCAAATAATCTGTAAAATGTCAAGTACAAGAAATATTGCTGGATTTTAGAAGGGTGAGCTCAGAGGGTGGTGGTGAATGGTGCAACATCGGACTGGCGGCCAGTCACCAGTGGAGTCCCACAGGGGTCAGTGTTGGGCCCAGTACTGTTCAACATCTTTATTGATGACATGGACGAGGGAATTGAATCCATCATCAGCAAGTTTGCAGATGATACTAAGCTGGGGGCAAATGTTGAACTGCCGGAGGGTAGGAAGGCCCTCCAGAGGGACCTTGACAG
>WEKX01014291.1:23067-34422 GCA_013390025.1 Pitta sordida
GAAGCGGTTTTTCACAGAGAGAGTAATTGCATATTGGAATGGGCTGCCCAGGGAGGTGGTGGAGTCACCATCCCTGGAGGTGTTTAAGAGAAGACTGGACGAGGAGCTTAGTGACATGGTCTAGCCGGGAGGTGTAGGGCTGGATGACGTTGTGCCCCCTCCGTCTCGGAGTGGCCTGCTAGACTGTGAGGGATCTAGGTTGGTGTTATGCTCTGCGATGTGCTCTCGGTCTCTTTACGGGTGTTAGATGGTGAGTTGGACTAGATGATCCTTGTGGGTCCCTTCCAACTCATAATATTCTGTGATTCTGTGATTCTGTGATTTTACCAAAGTTTTTTGAAAGATGACTGAGAAGTAGATTCTAGTTTCACTGACTGTAGCCCTGAAATATAAGGAACACTATAGGAAGAGTTATAAGTAAAGTTAATGCATCAGCTAAGAGCTGAGCTACAGCAAACTCTAGCTGAGCCCCAGCTAGCCCTTCTCTCAGCAGACATCTTTGGACCCAGTGGAGAGGATGAAAATGTAATGTCTTTGCTGTCCATGACAGGGTGCACCATTCTGTGTTGTTTTAATTTTTTTTTGTTACTTTTATGAGCTTTATTTACCCTTGATAAACATTAATTGAAACTCATATGGAATAGTTAATCTGTTTGCTCTTGAGAAAAGGGTGAGCATGAGAAGAGGTAATTCAGATGTTAAAGCGTTTTAAATGCAGGAAAGGGTTAAAGAATTCTGAGTGATGTGCAGTGAAAGAGACTTTAAAAAATAGTGCACAAAAGGCACTGCAGACTGTTATTCTTTTGGCAATTACTACCATGAAGCATGTTCCTAAAAACCAAAGGAAAGATATTTTTAAAAGAGGAACTAACAAACAGGAAAATTGCTCTTGCCTGCCTGAACACTACCTTGCTGATGAGAAGAAACATCGATGGCACTAGCAGACATTTATTGCTGTATAAAACATGCATCGAATCAAAGCATTTCTCAGTCACTTAAAAACAAAATAAAACAAAACAAAAAACACACAATAATCTCATTGCTGCATTTCAAAATAGAAGGAAGCCCCCGAAGCTGCCCTTTAGGAGACCTCTAGATAGGAGAGCTGCTTTTCCAGTCTCTCCAAGTATGCCTGCCATTGGAGTCACCATCCCTGACTGACTGGGTGTCTTGTCTATAACAGATCTGTTACTGCAGATATTCAGACAACAATGGGGTTAAGGGAGTCTCTCATAATCAGTCAACTCAAGTCAGGCAGGTGCCCTCTCATCAACCTTGCTTTCAATGTAGGAAGAACTCTCTCAGTTGCCACATCTCTCTCATGGTATACTGCTGGAAAAACTGGCAGCCCAGAACTTTAACAAATACATTCTGTGCTGGGTCAGGAACTGGTTGGGTGGTTGAGCCCAGAGAGTAGTGGTAAATGGTGTCACATCCAGCTGGCAACCAGTTACTAGTGGTGTCCCCCAAGGATAAGTGTTGGGCCTGGTCCTGTTTAACATCTTCATTGATGATCTTGATATTGGGATTGAGTCTGTCATAAGGAAGTTTGCAGATGATTCCAAGCTTGGAGCATGTGTTGATCTGTTAAAGGGTAAGAGGGCCTTGCAGAGGGACCTGGACAGACCGGGGAGATGGACAGATTCCAATAGAATGAGTTTCCACAAGTCCAAATGCCGGGTTCTACACTTCGGTCACAATAACCCCACGCAGAGCTATAGGCTGGGGGTGGAGTGGCTGTAGAGTGGGGAGGCAGAAAGAGATTTGGGAGTGTTGGTGGATAGGAAACTCGGCATGGGTCAGCAGTGTGCCCAGGCGGCCAAGAANTGATCAGCATGGGTTTGAGGCTGTCGACATGGGCACCTCCGGTCATTCAGATGGCAGGACAGTCTGGCATCTCTGCCATGAACACCTTAGCTGAGCAAGCAGAAAAGTGCAAAAGATGGCAAAGAATAGGCACTACTACATAGTGTTTCCAAAAAAATACCAACAAAGGGCCATGAGAGTTTGTCTAAAGACAAACTGTACACCTTCTGCTGAAGGGTAAATGCAGCCATCTTCTAAAGGTGGTTGCTTCTAACACTGTGCTCAGTTACCTGCATTCAAACACTAATGATTTATTTTAAAACATCTTCATTAGGATCACTTCTCTCTGGTAAGAAGTAACTTGAATAATCCCAAGTTTAAAATGTATTCAAATATTCACTAAAAACCCGTAAATTCTGCTTCTTAAGCCTGGATTGTTGAGACAATTCCCAAGTGAAGTTACCTTCCTCAACTTTTCTGCAAAGGGATCATGGGCTATTGCTTTGCTGCTTGCATAGGAACTGCTGAACCTACATAGTTTATCTTCGAGACGCTGGGCCATGAACTGCAGCAGTTGCACATTAGCTGACACAACTTCCTTCCAGCAGGGATGTAAATGACAGCACACGATGTTTCAGCTTTACCACAGCTCCCTTATTTGGGAACTGCTCAGTCCATGTTCGATTTCACTTTCTGAATGTTTCTGGATCTTTCAGCCTTTGTTCTTGCTGGCAATATAAATGAAAGACAATAGCACATTTTTTTTTCTGGCAGTCGACCTGCATGCTAAACTTACTTAACACTTATTTCTCCATGTTTCTTAAATGACAGCTCTTCTAAACAGCCTCCACAATGAACTGGAAAATTACCATACATGGATTATCTCAGTGTAGGGTCTCTTTGTGAACCATAAAACATGGTCCCATGCATGCAAGCAATACACAGAGATAAATCCAGCACCATTCAGCAACTTTGCAATCTGCCTACTCCTGCCTGTCTCTGTCAGTGTGTCAGGCACTTGAATTAATGTCCAGTGGAAACAGACACGTAAGGATTATGCTTCAGTCTGTGACTGACAAAGTTGCTACAGGCATCAAGTGGGTTGGAATTTTCCCATATAGCCCTTAATATTTAAGCAGCAGCAGGAAGATCAACCCTTTACAATTTACCACTAAATACTGGGTCACTCACTAAGCACAAATGTTCGTAGTTCAGAGCAATCTTAAATCAGTCATCTGGGAATGAGAATACTTGTGGTTAGAGGCTTAGCTTCTATGGTAACTCAGTCTTTGCTGTTTCTGCTTTTCTCATGTCTCCTTGTACTTCTCCAGATTTACACTGATAATACCAGACTCCCTATACAAAAAGCAAAACGGAAGTTCTTTCTTCAATTTCACTCAAGATGCTGCTACTAAGACTTTCTTTCTGCATGTCTTGGTTCAGCTAATATGTTTTTCAATGCCTTATCACTCTAGTATGCAACAGGAGGTTGCATACTAGAAGTTGCATACATCAGGTAACCATTAGATTGATGAAGTTTTACAGTCCATGCTGCTTCAAATGGAACACTGGAAAAGGAAAACTCCTCTTTTCTAGCTATTAAACCATTCAGCCCTGTTAAGATCCAGTCCTGGAAGTTATTAAAAGCAAAATTCAGAATTGTGCAGGACACATCTCACCACAAACTTGAACAATCCATCAAACTCAGTGAGGAGAAAGATATTTTTTGCTTGCGCTGTGCATTTTATGTATGTGTGTATGTGTGTGTATGTGTGTTAATCTTTCAAATAGCGAGAATGACAATAAAAATATATGCACAAGTAGTAAACTAGTCAGTCTCTAACACCCCTCATTTTTTCCCCCCAAATGGGATTTTTCCCCCCCTCAAATGTTACTCCTTTGTAACATTCCTGCAGATTCTGAATATTAGATCTTCTTGATATATATTAATGCATGAACATATCTTTTGTTCCCATTCACTTTGTAAAAATTTGGAGCAATACTCCATGCTGATAAAGACACCCTATGTAATCCTATTTGTGTGTAAATCAACCAATGACTCTATTGGTAACTGCATTCAGCAAAGAATAGGTCAGTATAGGATTTATCCAGACATTTTCCACTTAAATCACAGAATCGCAGAATATGCTGAGTTGGAAGGGACCTACCAAGTCCAACTCTCAGAACTTCACAGAACCATCCTCAAGAGTCACACCATGTATCTGAGCGTATCATTCAAATGCTTTTTGAACTCCGTCAGGCTTGGGCCTGTGACTATTTCTCTGGAGAGTCTGTGCCAGTGCAGTGCAGAGGGGGACAGTCACCTCCCTTGACTGGCTGGCGATGCGTTGCCTGATGAACCCAGGACACAGTTGGCCGTCCTGGCTGCCAGGGCACTGCTGACTCATATTCAACTTTCTGTTGACCAGGACTCCCAGATCCCTTTCTTTGGCATTGCTTTCCAGTATCTCATTTTCAGTCTGTATGAACATCTGGGACTGCCCCACCCCAGGTACAGAATCCAGTAGTTAAGCTTGTTGAACTTCATATGGCTGGTAATCACCAACTCTACTTTGTCAAGGTCGCTCTTCAGGGCCTATCTGCCTTCAAGAGAGTCAACAGCTCCTCCCTGCAAACTTTCTTAGCATCCCTTCCAGTCCTATGTCCAAGCCATTTATGAAGATACTGAAGAGCACAGGGCTTGATTTCATTCTGAGTATGAAAAGCTGAAGCAAATAAAGCTGATTACCTTAGTACATCTAGCAGAGAAGTAGAAACAGTGGCTGTAACAGTTTCATTTCTTCCTGGAGGCAAGAGATAACAAACTACTGCAAAGCACCCCCTCCAGACACATACAAAATGTGTCCAGTTCTGGACCCCTCAGTTTAAGAACGATGTTGAGTTGCTCGATCATGTTCAGAGAAGGGTGACAAGGATGGTAAACAGGCTGGAGAACAAGCCTTATGGGAAACAACTGAAGGAGCTGTGGTTGTTTAGCCTGGAGAAAGGGAGGCTGAGGGGAGACCATATTGCTCTCTACAGCTACCTTAAGGGAGGTTGTAGCCAGGTGGGGGTCGGACTCTTCTCTCAGATCTCTAGTGTCAGAATGAGAGGACACAGTCTTAGGCTGCGTCAGGGGAGGTTTAGGCTGGATATTAGGAAAAGCTTTTTCACTGAGAGTGATTTCCCATTGGAATGGGCTGCCTAGGGAGGTGGTGGAGTCACTGTCCCTGGATGTCTTTAAGGAAAGGTTGGATGGTGTATTAGTGACATGGTTTAGATGGTTTAGAAGATGGCTTGGTGTGGGTAAGTTGATAAGTTAGGTAATAGGTTGGACTTGATGATCTTTACTGTCTTTTCCAACCTTGTTAATTCTCTATGTGTGTAAACACATTGTGCTATGTGTGAAGTGCCCACAGTCATTTGAAGGACCATGCAGAACTCTTGCAAAAGGTGAGCAATGGTTCACCAGCAGTGGGGGTTTCCAAATGAGTAGACTCATCTTGTTAATAGTAGACAAAGTTCTCCCAAGTGATAGGCAAAACACTGCTTGATCAGCCAAATGTTTCCTGCTACTATGCATCCACATAGCTGCCCCCTCTTCCAACCACAGTTCCAGAGAAAACTCAGACCGGGAACACTTCCACTGGGTAAGGTCAACACCTTCAGCCTGCTGATCAGTGTAGGAACCTCTCCGAAAAGGTACTTTTTATTTACAAGGCATTGCCTGTGAGGTCATCTTACAGAGTATTTATTTTATAGATCAAAGGGAAAAGACAGGGATTGTGCCAGCAATTAGAATTTCTCTCTTCTGAGTTATGTGGTATTCTAATAAGCAGGTCTTCAAAGAAAAGCTGTAAGAATGTGTCGTAAGCTGATTGCAGCACTTCTCTCAACCTGTGATTATTTAAAAAGTCATAAAAAAGAAAAGAGGAAAAATGTCCCCAGAACAAACCCGCAGGCAAAACCAGCAAACCAAAATAAAATAAAGAAATAAAGCTTTCCCAAACTAAAATATAAGCCATGCAAGTTCAAATTTAGGAGGAATTCAAAGCAAATTAAGAAACCTTTTTAAAATAAACATAAGAGCAGCCCTAACACAGTGTAATATCAAATACCAAAAGGACTATGTCAAATATAAAACAAAATAATTAAATTCTGGCAGAGAAAGTCAGTTAATAATAAGTCACAGTGAAACACAGCAAATGAAGAAAGCCATGATGCAAATGCTTGAAGCAATGACTTCAGTGTAAGACTATTCCTTATGGACAAATATGTATTGGAGCATGAGGAATATAAGGTAAGCATTTTCAGATGCACAGGATCAGAACTGATCAAAACAACTTCACACAAATATTGCTAATTACCCTTGTTAAAATAACCCGCAAACCTTATACATAAGAATGATAAAAAATTGTGTTTTCTGTGCATCATGGGGTTGAAAAGAATCAGTCCACAAACAGACATAATAAAATTTGTGCTCAAAGTAATCTGAAACAAGGAGTCAAAATACAACAAATCCCCAAACTCTGGAGAAGCTGGTAAGAGTTTTCTTTGTTGCCTAGCCAATACTACAAGATTATAAAATATTATTTACTCCTTTAAACCAACGGGAGTCTGTATTCACTGGTTTCAGTACATATTAATATAAGAAAAAGCTGTGTTGGACTATGCAATTATTTCAATAAGACACTGAGCAGGCACAAAGGTCTCCCCAGAGATCTAGCTGTGAGCTGAGACCTAACAATTATGACCAGGGATAGTGCCTTGCAGCACCTCCAATTAGCCATTCTTCTTGATCTTTCAGTTTCTGTACACCCTCCCCAGGCTACAGTTTCGGTTTTTGTATAATTTTTTATAGAGATTTGGATTCTGAATTTCAGCTGTCTGCCTACTGATTCTGGCCATGTCCACACTCCTCAATTTCCCATTTCTGATGGAAAGAAGCTGTTTACAAGAATCATGAAAAATTGGACCCATCAGATTCACACCTAACCCCTTCAGAACATCTCAGTCCCACACATGCAAAGAAGCAGATGGTGAGTTTGAGTAGCATTTCTAAGCATATAGAATCATAGAATGGTTTGGGTTGGAAGAGACTTTAGTCATTTGGTTTAGAAGTCATTTGGTTCAACCCCTTTGCCTCTAGCAGGGACATCTTCCATTAGACCAGGTTGCTCAAACTTACTCTTTAACACTTCCAGTGACAGAGCATCCAAAGCTTTTCTGGTCAACCTATTCCAGTGCCTCACCACCCTCACAGTAAAGAATTTCTTCCTAATATGTAATGTAAGCTTGCCCTCTTTCCTTTTGAAGGCATTACCCCTTGTCCTTGTAAAAAGTCTCTCTCCAGCTTTCTTGTTGGCTCCCTTTAGGTACTGGAAGGTGCTATAAGGTCTCCTCAGGACCTTCTCCTCTCCAGCCTGAGCAACCTCAACTCTCTCATCCTATTCTTGCCAAAGATGTGCTCCAGCCCTCTGATCATCTTCATGACCCTTTTCTAGACTCATTCCAACAGGTCTGCATCCTCATTTTGAGAGCCTGGAGCTGGACACTGGTGAGGTCTCATGAGAATAGAGTAGAGAAGCAGATTAATCACCCTTGACCTGCTGTGCGTACTGCTTTTGATGTAACCCAGGACACAGTTGGCCTTCTGGACTGCAAGTGCACATTGCCAAGACATGTTGATCTTCTTACCCACCAATACCCTCGAGTCTTTCTCATCCTATCTATTCTTAACCCATTCTCTGCCCAGCCTATACTTGTGCATGGGATTGCCCTGCCCCAGCTGCAGGATCATGCACTTGGCCTTGTTGAACTTCATGAGGTCAGCACAGGCCCTCTCTCAAATCTTTCCATGTCCCTCTGAATGGTATTCCTCCTCTCCAGCATGTTGACTGTATCACACAGCTTGATGTTACCAGACATGTTAAACAGTGGCAGTCTCAATACCAGTCCCCAAGGAGCACCACTATTCCTAGATATGAACTTGGACATTGAACCATTGATCACAATTCTCTCAATGCAACCATCCAGCCAGTTCTGTATTCTCCAAGTGTGATATCTGTCAAATATACGTCTGTTCAGCTTAGAGAAAAGGATGCCATGTGGAACAGTGTCAAATGCTTTGCACAAGTCCAAGGTAGATGAAATCAATCACTCTTTTGTCAGCCAGAGCTGCTGTAACCCCATCGTAGAAGGCTACCAAATTTGCCAGGCACAATCTGCTTCTCAGTGAAGCCATGCTGACTGTCGTTGCTTTCACTTCAAGAAGGAAAGTGAAAACCATTAGAATGACCCCAAGCCTGGTTTTAGTGCAGCATTCCTCATTCCAGCCCACTGGAAGCTGAAATCCTTTCTTCTAAGAACCAGAATTCTCTTGTCTCCACCATCTAAAAATGGTAACAGTTGCCAAAGAAAGTAAATAGTTTGGCTCCTCCCTTTTTATAGCGCTACATTTTCCTTGTCCTTAGGTGAGTGATACAGGGGATTACAGACCTTTTCCACAATCTTCTGCAAGCAAACATGCTTTCTTCAAAAAGGGTTAACATATTTTCCAGGGCATATTTTGTGATAAAACACAGGAGTCAGCAGGTCTTTGTTACCAGTCTTAAGCCAACAACTCTGAGGAGTTTTAGTGTAATACCACAACGCAAAAGCAAAGCAGATGAAAGAAATGTGCTGGAGTTCTCTTTGTAAAAGCAATAAAAGCCTGTACTGGTACATCTAATAGCAAGCCTCCTCTCCTGCTTACAAGCAAGATATGTCGATGATAAAACTTTAGTCAGTTACCTAATTTCGTATAGTGGCAAAAAGATTTTTTTTCCTTCCCCCCAGTATAGCTACATTTAACTGACCTGTGTTCAGGTATGGGAATAAGCAAATTTTTCAGGCTCTTTAATCTACATTATTCATCTCAGCAAAACCATTTCAGTGTTAATTACACTCAAATAAGAGGCAATCTCATTACGGGCATATTTCCGTTTCAACTACATTTCCACGTTGAAGTGATGATGAGGACTACATGCTGAATTCAGTTTGTGGATTCTCCATACTTTACCATAGGTATGTATCATACACAGAACCAAGGAAAAAAAGATAAAAAACAATAGCTATGCTATGGTCTTCACAGTAACATATCTCGAAGTGGAGAACACTAATTGTAGCAGCACATCTAAATGCAGATGGCTAGAAAAATGTGTGACTAAGCAAAGTGTCCATGTGCAATTTCTTATTTCTGTTTGGTATCTCACTGTGGCAGATCTTAGAATTTTTGTTTTTAAGAAAGCCAACATGCCCACAGAAAACTAAAACAAAAAGCTGTAATAAAGTCATAACCTTCTTTAAAGTGAAGCCTTTTAATAAGCCTGTTATAAATTACCCGTGATTACAACTACCATAAAAGCTAGGCTGACAAAAAAAGGAAAAAATCTCACTACACAACATATTAACTAAGATACAGACTCTCCTTTCTGCATTCACATACTTGGCCATACCAAGAACTGAAGGGCCAATGTAAACATGAAAATTAATTAAAAAGACTCCTTCTGCTGCATTCTTCTTTCATTTGATACGCTGGGATTGACTCTAGACAGGGGCCAATCACCTGTGCCAAGCACAAAACTCACTGTTTTCATTTCTCAATGCCTTTGTAAATGAGGCACTCTCATTTCTACCAAAATTGGTAGAAAGTGTTCTTACAGCTTTGAACTGTGCAGGCTCTCAATAAGTAACTTACCTTAATACAGTCTGAAGCATGAGATTACAAGTGGCTGTTTATACACACCAGATTACATACTTTAAACACCTTGTGAGCCACCTAGTGTTGCTCTTTGTAATTTTCTTCAGGAAGCACCATTTAGTTGGTGTTGTCATAAGTATGGATATTGACTACAGGAATGAGACAAAAGAGGCATTCCAATAGAGTGAAAAACACCACAGGAAAAGAGACCAGATTTCAGACTTTGTCATGCTGTCAGCATTGGGGATAAGTAGGGCTGTGATATTACAATGCATTTCTTGATTCAGGATGCATCAGAAAGGATATTTCAAAGCAGGTACAAGTGGGGAACTGTTTCAGTGAGACTAAGCAAAGCTGGCATGGAAGACAGCCTATGAAGTGCAGAGAATACTGCTGGGTTTCAGTTCTAGCTCAGCTGTGTGACCTTGAGCAATTATTTTTTTGCATGTTCCTCTGCCCTATTCTATGTACCTGTGTTGTGAGCTCCACAGGACAGACCTCTTTCCCCACTGGTTTTAAGAGAGGTATCTATGCAAATGGGCCATAGCTCAGGGTAGGAATATTATACCATTCATTAATCACACCAGCTTTAATATGTCCAGGAGAAGGAGCTAAATCATGGAATAAAGTGAATGCTCAACAAAGGTTGAGAAATAGTGTCTTTTTGGATAAAAGTTTAAACAAAAATCAATAATAAAACCCCAAGTTTCCGAAGCATAAAAAGATTTGTAGCTTGAAAGAACATGTTAATCAAAAAAAAGTTTGATAATTCGTAATAGCCGTCATAGTTGTTGCTGCAGTCTTTTCTGACGTCTGCCAGTCAAATGAAATCTCAGTTTCTCTCTTTTCTTACTATCTTTTTGCCCATGAGATTTAGATGTGCAGCTTTATATTGAAGGAAAAGGAAAAGTGACAGCTGGAGGATACCTGCTTGTCTAGAGTGCTCTGCCTCAAGGCACCATGGAGATCAGTCCAGTTCTTTTCTGGGAACTTGGCAAGAGTTAGAAAAAAAAAGTAACTGTTTGTGATGGCACAGTCCTAGTCTTGTTCCCACTCCAGATTATGATAACAGAAATTCACAAGGATGCTTACTACAGACAAGGTCTGACTTAATTCAGAAGTTTTCAGTGGGGAGGTGAAGCACAGACCATTGTGACACTCATCTTCTTGAAAGGATCCAATTTAATAGGTAAAGAAACAGGCTAGCTACAAGTTCAGTCCTGTGCATGTAATGTGTGCTGGATGCCCCACTGAGTTCAGTAATACTGACTGAACATTTGGAAAAGAGGATTTGACCCTAAGAGTGCATGGCTTGAAAATAATATTAACTTTTAACATGGATTTTTTCTGTGAGCATGTGTGCATGTCACTGTTCTGGGGTAGCAAGAAATAACTGACTTTAGATGAACAGTGAATCTTCTCTAGGCGAGATATACTCTTTGCCCTGTACATACCTATGACTATTCTTGCATGCATGAAGGTTTGAATATGTGGAATTAATGGATTTAAATTTCAAAATACTCAGAAATATGATCTTAGTGGATGACACCTGCAAGGATTTTCTCAAAATCCCATGTAGGTATTAGAAATTAATATCAATTGAAATAGAATTACTGTTAGAAAAGCTTTAAAGTAGTTTCTTTCATGTTATGATCTCTGGCTGGACGTTCTAAAGAAGCATTTTCTCTAGCAATTTTTTCCCCTGAAAAGAGAAATTACTGTGTAGGCATAGAATTATTGAATCACAGAATCACAGAATCACAGAATATTATGAGTTGGAAGGGACCCACAAGGATCATCTAGTCCAA